>WBNH01012140.1:34926-68022 GCA_013401255.1 Urocolius indicus | reverse complement strand
GTGTGACCTGATCTAGGTGGGAGCTGCTTCTGCAGGGGGGTTGGGCTGGATGAGCTCTAAAGGTCCCTTCCATCCCCCACCATGCTGTGATTCTATTTTCACTCAGCAGCATTCAGCATTTTAACTTATTATCGAAAAGGGAAACTTTTCCATATTTTTTAGTTACTTTGAGATTTAAAGCAACAAACATTCTGTTTGCAGCACACTCAAGACAGATCAAGAGGAAACTTCATTTTGCTTTGGTGAAAATAAACCACCTACATTTAATATCCAAGCAAAACAGATCCTGGACATCAATTCTTATGCTCTTGAGATGCTTAGGAAGATGCATATTTACAAACAAGTCATGATTTCCAGCTGCAGTGCCCAGAAAGAGAGAACAGCATCTCCCACTGATGGCCCTGTGCTGCTTTTGCAGCAGTATCTCCCTCATCTGTAAGTATATGGGTGTTCATGCTTTCACATCTCCTTCGTTCTCACTAAGCCATCAATCACCAAGTCAATAATTGGTAAACATGCTTCAACTTTCAACTTTGGCTTCCTTGAAGGAACAGTTGCAGCAGCAAAAAGCTTTTGGGTAACTACTTCCTTCACTGTTTCACATGTTTATCACTGTCAGTAAGCAGCTTCTAAAGCATTTTTTTTCTCTGCTGTGCCTTGAATCCAGTTCCTTCAAATTGGTCTCTCAAGTATTGCATGTATGAGTTCAAAAGACTTGAGATGTTAACAGCAGCACACATCTTGGCATCTTTCTGTAGTCTTACTTGAGGATTTTATTCAAAAGAACAAGAAACTATCTTTCTTAACAAGTTTTCCTTTTCTACTGACATGAAGCTTTACGCTTGATGCCTCTTGGCTCGTCTTGATAACCAGTCAAAGAATCAAAGCCTGGTTGGGGTACTTCCTAAACCCTCACAGTGCTGACCAGTGAGCACCACAGAGCTGGTTACAAATTTGATCCTAGGGAAAGGAGAAACACTTTCAAGCTGTTGGCAGTCAAAACAAAATATGAATGGCTTTGCATCCAGCCAAAAAGTAGATAACAGTTTGCATGCTGAGTGCAGGAAACTCAAAATCACAACTCAGGCTGATGATCAGTTCACACAGGAACATGTCCAGGTGGGTTTTGAAGCCCTCCAAGGAACTAGCCTCCAACACTCTGATGAGAAGGCCACAAAGAAAAGATGAATCTATACCAAAAGGAAAGTTTTTAGCCACTCTTGCAAACCTGTCCATAGTTAAACACCTGCCCCACAAGCACCTGGTCAACAGCCTGACCTCAGAATGTGCAAACCTGGCACTGCAAAGGATGGGTAACTGCCAGGGCTACCCTGCACTGGAGTTGTCCTTGCTTTGTAAAATGCAATTTAGCTAATCAGTGAAACATAACATGGTGGGGGTTGGAAGGGACCTTTAGAGCTCATCCAGTCCAAACTCCCTGCAGAAGCAGCTCCCACCTAGATCAGGTCACACAGGAACGTGTCCAGGTGGGGCTTGAAGAGCTCCAAGGAAGGAGCCTCTACACCCTCCCTGGGCAGCCTGGGCCAGGGCTCCCTCATCTCACACTGAAACAGCTTCTCCTTATGTTTCCAATGGAACTGTTTATGTTGCAGCTTCTTTCCATTCCCAATGGATACAACAGAAAATAAGTGCTGCCCCAACCTCCTGACACCCACCAGTGAGATATTTGTAACTATTGCTGAGCTCCCCCCTCAGGCTCCTCTTCTCCAGACTGAACAGCCCCAGGTCCCGCAGCCTTTCCTCAGCAGGAAGATGCTCCAGGCCCCTGAGCATCTTGCTGGCCCTGCACTGGCCTCTCTGCAGCACTTCCCTGTCCCTCTGCAGCTGGGGAGCCCAGCACTGGCCACAGGACTCCAGATGAGGCCTCAGCAGCTCTGGCACAGCACAGGGGGAGCACAAGCTCCCTCAACCTGCTGCCCACACTCTGCTGGATGCCCCCAGGCTGCCGTTGGCTTCTTGCCCACGAGCCCACGTTGCTGCTCATGGTCAGTTGCTGATCCCCCAGCAGTGCCAGGTCCCTCTCCTGGAGCTGCTCTCCAGCAGCTCACCCCCAGCCTGTGCTGGGCCAGGGGGTTGTTCCTCCCCAGCTGCAGGACTCTGCCCTTGCCCTGCTTGAAGCTCAGCAGCTTCCTCTGTGCCCAACTCTCAGCCTGCCCAGCTCTCAGTGCCTGGCAGCTCAGCCTCTGGGCAATCAGACAGTGCTCCCAGTTTGGTGCTATCAGTGTTAGTTATCACTGAACATATGATGGAAAAGGTGGTTATCAGGGAAGAGTCAATATGGCTTCACCAAGGGGAAATCCTGTGTGACCAGCTTGATGCTTTCTCTGAGTGCGCAACCGACTGGCTGGATGAAGGGAGAGCAGCAGATGTCATCTGCCTTGGCTCCAGCAAGGCTTTGGACACTGTCTCCCATCACATCCTCATCAGAAAGCTCAGGCAGTGTGGCTGGGATGAGGGGAGGTGAGGTGGATGGAGAGCTGCTGAGTAACACAGCCCAGAGGGGGTGAGCAATGGCACAGGATGGAGTGTGAGGCCTGTGGCCAGTGGAGTTCCACAGGGATGGCTTCTGGGGCCAGTCTGGTTCAACATCTTCATCAAGTACCTGGGTGGGGGGACAGAGTGTACCTGCAACAAGGGCCAGCCCAAGCCTATGTGAGGAACATGTTATTTCTCCTATTTTGTGTAAATACAGACAGCACTCTTCCCTCATGGGTGTAGTAAAGAACTTGTGGCTAAACACAAATCCCTACACCAGCCTTTTCCTCCTGTACTGTGTGTTAAATGACTTGGGCTAAGCTAAATAACACCAAAGTCGTGAGGTAATTTTCATTTTGCTGCAATTTTGACCATCTCCTCAGAGCAATTAGACCTCTCAGTGCCAAAATTTAACAACTGCGACAATTCTCCTTAACACCTCCTGCCAACCCTTATTGTTCAAGCCTTGAATCGCTTCATTAATTCCAAGTCGAGACAACCAAGTTTCCTTTTGTCAATCTCTGCATATTAACATATCATTTCAATGTTTGGGATCATTTTCAAGCCTTTAGAAATGAGATTAGCTTCCAGTGATTGAAAAGAAAGTCTCCAGTCTGGGTAAAATAACCAGTTTACAAAAGCTAGAAGATTGATCTTTGCAATGGTAAATAGAAAAACCATGCCCAAATTACAAGTTTACTGTTTGCACCACTCACTCCAGTCCTGAAAAGCTGGTTTTGCTTTCACAATATCTCACCAAAAACAACAAAACCACATCAACACAGGACTTCATCAAAATTGCAGCCTTTTGTTTCCAGAGGGTTTGAAAAGCCTTTTACTGGAGGGGTAGGAATGTAATTGGCTGCTAATGGCATGTCAGAAGTGACTTGAGTTGAAGGAGGTGAAGTGTGTGGTGGTTGAGAAACCCTTTGCTGTTTATGTCCCCTTTGCCACTTGCTGTTGCAATGACACGTGACACAATCAACCACAATTAATAAATTAGACTTGTCAGAAGGAATATTTCCATCCCCTCCCTCACTTCTCCATGATAGGATTGGTAAGTGACACTCCTGACTGAAGTGATTCCATCAACCGTCACTCAGCTGGGGGAGAAGGGTGATCTCACCTCTGCAGAGGAGGCATTCCCCTGGCCACATGGAATCAGAGACTGGTTTGAGCTGGCAGAGACCTTTCAGCCCATGGAGTGCAGCCTCTGTCCCAGCCCCATACCACCAGCCCGTTGCCCTCAGTGCAGCACCCACCCAGCTCTGAAACCCCTCCAGGGACGGTGACTCCCGCAGCTCCCTGGGCAGCCCCTTCCAATGCCTCACAGCCCTGGCAGCAAAGAAATCCCTCCTCACATCCAGCCTCAACCTCCCCTGGTGACACTTGAGGCTGTTTCATCTTGTTCTGTTGCTGTCACCAGGGAGAACAGATCAACCCCACATGGCTGCACCTTTCTTTCAGGTAGTCGTAGAGTGAGAAGCTCTCTCCTGAGCCTTCTCTTCTCCAGGCTCAACAGCCCCAGACCCCTCAGCCCTTCCTCATCTGAGACATGCTCCAAATCCTTTCCTAGCTTAGTAGCCCATCTCTGGATCCTCTCCAGCACCTCAGTGTCCTTCTTGTAGAGAGGGACCCAAAACTGGACACAGTATTGGAGGTGCAGCCTCACCAAAGTCAAGTCCAGGGCAATGATCAGCTCCTGCTCCTGCTGGCAACACTGTTCTTGATCCAGGCCAGGATGCCCTTGGCCTTCTTGCCCACATGGGCACACTGCTGCCTCATGTTCAACCAACACTGCCACGTCCCTCTGTGCCTGACAGCTTTCCAGCCACTCCTATCATCCACCAAAGATGTGGCTGGTGGGATGGTGATACTGGACTGAAGCCCCCTTTCCACATGACAGTCCAAGTCCAAAGTGACTCATTCATCACTACTTGCCAGGCCATTAAAAGTAAGCACAGACTGTCCTTGAGAGTTGTGCACTATGTTTTCTCCAGCTGCACATTCAAATCTTGCCTGTCGTGTACAGCCAGGGTGACAGGATTTTCATTATGAACATTGTACAAGTCCTCTCCTTTGCACTTTCTCCCTTCCACGTGGCCTGAAGGGGCTTCAAAGGGCCTCGTGCAGTTGAGGTGACTTCGTTTCTGGGACCTCATCAATCAACAACATCAACAGGGAGAGGCTTGAAAACATGCAAAGGGGGAATTGGATGAGTCAAACAACAGAAGGTTGCTCAAGGGATGGGAAAGATGCAAATGTACAACTCAGAAGTGTGCTTGTCTCGAGAATACCTACCAAAAAAATCACAGGAATTAACTGACAGAGAAGCAAAAGTCAGGAGCCTTGTTTTTTTGGAGAGATAAGGAATAGTAAGATAAGAAGTAGTAAAATGGAGATCAAAGATGTGCAACTGCCAGAGCTGCTAAGGCTCATTACATCTGGAGTGAAATCAATGCCACTGAGCTGACTGGGAGTTTTGCTACGATCTCTTGAAGTTTTACCCAAAGCCCAAGCTCTGTAGGTCAGGTGAGTCCAGTCCTCTCAGTTGTCCTTTCCAAGTTTTCCATGCTCAAAGCCTGTAAAGTTTGGAAATGTGATCATGCCCTCCCCAGAGCAACAGCAGGAGAAAGGAAGGTTAACCCTCAGTGTTGCTTAAAAGAAGTGCCACCTGTAAACATTGGCTTTGGTGTGGGCTTGTACAAAAGGGGCAATAGCTCTTGCTCCATCCCTGGAGTTGTGTTCATATACATGCAATTCAGTGCCTGAGGGCTCAGGGCTTCATTTCAGACACAATCCATTTCTGCTTTTGTTTATACACACACACACACATACATACAAAAAGAGCATCAAAAGAACAAATCAATAAAATCACAGTGTTTGTTCTCTGTGGAGCTCCTCCAACACTGGCATTTCTTCCCAAATCACATTTGGTTTTTTTCAGCATGCTGGATAAAATGACAGTGCTCTGTAATATCCTCCCCGTTGCTCAGCCTGTGCTTCGTGGCCAGCATGTTGCACTGGCTCTCAAGGACCCCAGAGGTTCACGTCACCTCAGTGTTACTGTACCATCTCGAGCATGTTCAGCCCACTCAGCACAGCCCCACTGTGAAGAGAGGGCTAAATCAGCTCTTGGCATTGCATGACAAGTTGTTAGCAGCAGCAGATTAACCCCCAAGGCTCTGCAAACCAGCAAGGTGCAAGAGAATCACAGAATCTGTGTTTGGGAGAGACCTGGAAAGCTCACCCAGTGCAACCCCCCTGCCAGAGCAGCAGCACCTAGAGCAGGGCACACAGGAACTCATCCAGCTGGGTTGGGATGTCTCCAGAGAAGGAGACTCAACAACTTGTCACAGTGGGGAATGACCTGGCATTCCCGGTACCAAAGAACCTGCAGGCATAGCTGCAAAGCTGTCAAGGCTACTGCTGAGCAATAGCAGGTGGGATGCATTATGATTTTCCAGCTTTATTCCACAACACTACAGCAATCTGGTTTTTATTCACTACCCCTCACATCCTAGTGGAGTTTGGGGAAGCTTCAGAAGATTCTCCATCTACAACAGCTACGATACAGTCCACACAGTCCCAGTCACAGAATCTCAAAGGTTGGGAGGGACCAGTCACACAGGACTGACCATCCAGTCACACACAGGGACTCATGCAGCTGAGTTGGGATGTCTCCAGAGAAGGAGCCTCCACAGCCCATCTGGGCAGCCCCTGCCAGGGCTCCCTCACCTCAACAGGGAACAAGTTTGTCCCTTGTGTTGCTTTGGAACCTCTTCTGTCCCAGCTTGTTGGCCCTTGTCCTGTCCTTGGCCATTCCTGAGCACAGCCTGGCTCCAGCCTCCTCACACCCACCCTTGATGGGTTTGTGACATGACTGAACTCACCCCTCAGGCTCCTCTTCTCCAAGCTGCAGAGCCCCAGCTCCCTCAGCCTTTCAGCACAAGGCAGATGCTCCACTCCAGCATCTCTGTGGCCCTGCACTGAGCTCTCTCCAGCAGCTCCCTGTCCTTCTGCAGCTGAGGGGCCCAGAACTGGACACAATATCCCAAATGTGGGCTCACCAGAGCAGAGTTTGGGAAACACAGAGATATAGAGGTATCTCCAGACACAGAAGAGAGCACAGAGAAGCAGCTCACTCCAATGAGAAGCAAGGAGAGCCTTCCTCAAACCACTGTGGCCAGTGAGGCTGAATTAAGATTCCTCTCAGTGCAGACACGTCTGTAAGGCTCCTTCTTCCCTCCTTCGTGCCCGAGGCTGTTAACGGCTCTGAGCCTTTTCACTTTCATGTTGCAATGAAAATATCATGATGTACAAACTATTACTTTGTAATTAATTATGCAGAATAACTAAAGTGAACATGACTTCGGCATTATATGACAGCTTTAAAATGGACCACTTTGGAAATGAATAAGTAATGAATCTGGCTTGCTGGGTAGATGTTTAAAATAAGGGAAGGCTACCTAAACAAAAAGAAAGGCTTCAACTAATTCAGCTCCATCCCAGCAAGAGCGAGCCTCAGTTTGGGTTGGGAAGGAGGAGGGAAGAAAATGTAAAGCCCTCTTTTGTCTTTTTCCTGTACGAGAAACAGTGAGAGGGATGAGATAATCCCACTCCACACACAAGTCCTCAAAACTGACTCCCATTTCCCCAGACTTGGCAGGAATGTTCAGCCTTGCTGCTGCATAGGCAAAGCACAACAGACACAGTCATGGTTGTAAAACACCATTTCTTTGAACCAGACAGCCACATTCAGCAAAGTTTTTGGTGTCAATGATATTCCCCCCCTCCACCTCCACCCTCCCTTCTCAAAACCTTACAGGAGTCATCTGTTCCTCAGCCACCTCCAAGCAGTGAGCACAAGTCAGGATCTCATGGGGTAAGCAGGGAGTGAGTGGTTCTGGTGTCTGCAAGCTGAACTCTGCCCAGCTCAGGCTCCCACTGGTACCGGCCCATGTTTTGAGCCGGTGAGGTACAAGGTTGTTGAGGTAAGCCATCCATCTTTGGCACTTAATGCCATCTTTGTTGCTGAGCTCCTGCTGCCCACTTTGAGGACATCTTTCCTTCAGCTCCAAGGCTGGGAAACCAGCCAGGAGCTTCTGTTATTGCTGAGTTATTTCTGGCTCTGACTGCCTGGCTACCCATGGGCTGGGAGGCATTGCACAGCCACCTCAACAGCAAGCATGAGCATGGTCATTCTCAGCTCTACCAACTCTTTTAGTTCCTCCATTCTTGCTCCAAAAAAAAGCCATTGGAGACTAATATGTAAGTGCCAGATTTTGGCATTGTTGTAGCAATACATGGACCATATTTTTTCACTCTCTAACCAACTGCCTGCAGTCTTGGAGTGGCATTTAAATCACTCCCTGCTCAACTGGCAGGGCCATGCCTGAACAGCAAAGCCTGGAACTACAACTGAGAGATGACCTTGGCAATCCTGAGTAACACTAATTAGAATAATTAGTGAGACATATCCCTAGATGTCAGTCTGCTAGCCCAAGGATCTATCTACAGGACACCTGTGAGTGCAGGATGTCCTGACTTAACAACCATCAGCTCTCTGGGATGAGTTTTTTTCTCCCCCAGCTCTTGCTGCAGCAATAAATCATCCTGAGCTTGCAGGAGGATGCCAGCAGCCAGCGAGGCCGTGGCCCCAGGAAAGCAAACCTTGCTCCACTCCATCTGACAAGCCAATGCAATCCAGGAGCACTTTGCTTGTTGTATTGGACAGGATCAATATAACTCCCAGAGCACACAAAGCTTTCCACTGGTGTCAGAGCACACCTTTATAGGGGATGAGACAGCCTATCTCTACATCCTTTCCCAACAGCAGAACTGCTGCCAACCTAAAATGCCATAAACATGTCCATGAGCAATAGGAATGGACATTGCTTTCACTCCCAGAGACAGTGGAGCCATCTTTCTCTGGCACAGGGATGTGTTGCCAGTAGTCATGAAAGGTTTAACACAGTATTTTTCCAATCACTTTTTGTTTCACTGTAAAATCAGCTTGTTTTGGGAGGACAGAGAGGGAGAAAAATCTGAAGTAAAAAAAAAGATGAGATGCACGAAACCTGGATAGAAGGGTAAAAATAGCTGAGAAGCTATTTGGTAGTAGCCAGTTCAGTTGGCCACAGGGTTTCAATCACTGACAAGGTGCTAAAGAGATGACAAGTGGCATCTTGGCACATTTTGCATTGCCAACAGGTTTTTTTTTTAATGCCTGCTCCCAGAACACTTCTCATTTCTTTAAGAAAGAGGACTGCTGTGTCACCAGCCCCTCACTGAGCACTGCTGCAGTACTTCAGCTTCCAAATAGTGTCTCTAGGAAGCTAAGCAAGCCCCAGCCTGGCACATGTGCATCTGAAACCTGAAAATGCTTATAACCTTACAAGAAATTACCCATGTGTGTTCCCTGAGATGGAAACAGCCTTACAGCAACTACAGATATGCCTCTTTCCTCTGGGTAATGACATTCTCCTACCAAGCAAGAAACCTGTGTTATTCTCCTGCTCAGCCTCGGTGCAGGACGTGAAGACAAGCCTCCAGCATCCCCATGGCATGCCCCAGGACAAGGGCTGCCTGCAAAAAAAGAAACCTCATTGGCTCTGCACAAAGTTTGGATTTGGAGAGGCTGACATTTCTCACTAAAAGAAAAAGGCACATCAGCAATAACTGTGTCATAATTGAGAAGGCAAAGATGGAAGCGATGTAAACCCGGGTCAAGAGCTGCACAGGTCCAACTCCAGCACAGTGTTTGGGCCACCAACCCCACAGGGAAAAGGCTTCCTTGGATGTTAACTACCAGAAGGAAACACAGTGAGAAGGCTGTATTTTGCAGGCTGACTGCTGCCTACCCTAAAACCACCTGAACCTCGCCATCTTTCCAGGCAGCTATTGGGAGTTACTCCTCACAGCATCCCACGCTCATCTGATTCATTTACATCTTGGATTAATTCATGCCTGTGACTCTATCAGCCAGGTAAGGAGAGCCATCAAAGGCCAGCAAGCATCTCCTTTGGCTTGTAAGCATGCAAAAGCAGCTGCCTGCCTCACCCTGCTGCCCAGGGAAATCCAGGCAGCGGAGCAGGCAGATTGCACAGAGCCCAAAGCGTGAGGGTGGGCGGCTGCAGCAGCCAGCTCGGTGGGATTTAAAGGATTAAGGGAGAGAGGATTGTCAGATTCGAGGAGGGATCAGCACCAAGGCTGAGCAGGAGAGCAGATGTCAGCGATTTTCCCCACACTGCTCATCCCTTCCCCAACACTCTCCCCCTACAAGTATTATCCACTCGGAGCATCAGAGATCTCCCGTCATCCCTCTTTTTTTTTTCAGGAGCCAGCTGCTTTCCCCAACTCCACAGGCAAAAAGACTCAGTTAATGGGAAAGATTAAAGCTGTCTTATCTGACTGCCTTCCCCTGTTTCTTTGGCTCTTTCACTGTGACACAGGCTCCCCTCCATCACTCCAACTAAGACAGTGTCCTTATCCTCACAGTACAAGCGCTGAAAATCTCTCACCTGCACAATCATCACCCTCTCTGCCCCAGGTCCTTAATATGAAAAAGAGGTCTCTCTTCTTCTGTTTAACCTTTCCCACTCCAAAAACCTGCAAATTCCCTGTGGCCGGTGGCCTTTCAGCTCACAGAGCACCCCACAGCCTTGGTGAGCTGCAACAAGACAATGCTGAAACCTACCACCACCGGCCTCGGGAGCCTGTTTATGTTTCAAAGTGGATGCACAGCCAATTCCCTCTCTGCAACGCTGGCAGCAGATAATGAGTCCCCAAGGCCTCTTTTTTTTTTTTTTTTTAAAGGCTCCAAGAGTTTCCTACAAAAGCCCCATTTCAGCAGCTTTCCCAGCTTGACCTCTCTTCCTTCCTCGCTGAGCAAGCTGGTGCTGGTGTGGTTAATGAGCCAGCCTTTTGCAACTGGGATTGGACCGGAGACGGCCAGCATTTCTGTTGTGATCCAGAGGAGAGGCTGCATTTGTCAGCAGACCTGGTAGCCTCTTGTTGCAATCTAGAGGAGAGGCTGCATTTGTCAGTAGACCAGGTAGCCCCAAGGCTGGCTAAGAATACTCTGAATGTGGGGTAAGAGCATCAAAACGTCCATGCTGAGCAGCATCAACATGATAAAGGTGATGGGGTATGTTGTCAGCACTGGATAAAATGGGGAGGGTGGAGTTAAGGGGCAGCAAATCACCCTCCTCCACCCCCAAAGGGAATCTTGAGCATCAGAAGCTTCAGACAGCAGTGAAATATCAGCCGTTTAGCACAGCCACTTCCCAAAGGAGCCCAAGGGGATCCCAGCACTCGCCTCGCACCCTTGACAGCACAGAAGAGAGGAACGGCTCAGCTCTACGTGAGGACAGGCCCTGGAGCTAAGTCACAGCAGCACATAAAGCAACCAGACACAAGTCACCAGTGTCAGAGTGGGGGGAAAAAAAAAGAGTAAACATACAAAAAGAATGGTTACCACCAGTTCCTGTGGCTGAGCAAGTCCCTCTCCCCCCCATCACACAAAGGTTTGAGGATGGTAATTTAAGGTTGGGGGAGGAAGGCAGGAAAAAAATAACCGACTGCTGCTTATACAGGAGACAAGATTTAATAGACAGAGTGCACAGAGTCTTATCAGCACAACTCACACTCAATAGTGCAAGGGAGGGCATCATACATTAGCTTGCTTTGACCTGCAGGGCCCTCAGTGGGAATTTTCTCTACCACACTGACATGATGTTGTTTGGATGCTACGCACATCTCGCCTGCATGGAAACATGCTGACACTTTGGAGGCTTTTGAATACAGAGAAAGAGCGGAGAGGGGAGGGGATGGGGGGGTGGGGGGAAGGGAAATAAAAGATGTCTGGGTCGAAATGTTTCTCTAATAGTTATAGATTTAATTCCATGGTGTGAAGGGTGGGAGAAGACAATCTTGCTCTCCTCCCCTCCCCCTCCCATTATTTCCTTTTCAAAACATGAGAAAAAAGGATCCCAAAATCAAATTACTATCCTGGTCTGCTTTTGCTTTTCTCTAAGTGTCTGGTTTGGCTGTAGTTTTCTCTTTCCCTCTCACCTCCATCAATATATACAGCACCCAGAGAAGATTCAAGCCAGAACTGTTGGTGATTTAGCTTGGATAAGCATTTCCAGGTTTCCCCTAAGAATGGACAAATTAACATCAGATCCCTCAACACACACAGGGCAAAATGAACAGGGAAATTATTTGTCCAGCCATCCTGCTACTTTCTATCCTCCCCAAAAAGAGTTGGGTTATATCCAGACATCTTTCAGCTGCAATTACTTGTAGCCCCTGTAGTTTATTTTTCACCTCAGACACACCTCAGAAGACATCAGCACATCAAATCCAGGAGAAGAGCGAGATGAGGAGGACTAACAGGAGGTTCTTGTGTTTCCCTTTAGTTAAGAAGATTTAACTTGTCATAACCAGGTTGTTCCCAATGGGGAAAGGTAACAAGTTGTGAGCTGGCTGGTCCAGATTGGTATTTTGCAAGGAGAACACCAAGCTTTGTAGAGCTGATATGACAGAAAACATTTACCAAGGCATAATTGAGTTGAGAAACTTATGAGACAGGGGCTGCAAAGTTTGTGCAAGGTTCAAGGAAGGATTGGACATGCCCAGGAGGAATGTAGAGGTCCTGCCACATGTTGGGAATGGTTAGTCCCACCTCCTATGGCACCTTGCTTTTAATCACAGCAACATCACTGGAGGCATGTGATTACTTTCCTCAGCTTCCCAAAACACCACAGAGGGTTCCCAATCAATCCTGCATGGAATCACACAGAAGAGACCTCAAAAGCTCATCCAGTGCAATCTTCCCTTGCCAGAGCAGGTCCACCTAGAGCAGGGCACAGAGGCACCAAAGCATTCTGCTTCTAGCCCTCAAGGGCACAGCCTGAAGAGAGCAATCTGCCTATGCCAGCAAGGTGAACGGGGAGCTAAGGAGACAAATCAGCTTCAGCTCAGGTCACGGTAGGTCAAAGTGATAAAAAATACATGTCTGAGAAGCCACCAACTGGATATTGAATTGATCTGCTTGTGCTAGCTCCAAACAGCCAGGGAAGCCAGGGTAAGCATGCTGCATGCCCACAGGATCGATACAGAGAGCGTGTGCTCCTGTAAGCCCTCACTAGCTGCACTGCTACCCCACACTCCTCAGCCTTGTTTGCTTTCCTGTTGAATTCCTCATAACTCATTTTGAAGACATCCCCCCTCCCTCCCTCCTACCCCTTTCCCCATGCTTTTCCTTGTAGATAAAAACAATATGTGGCGCTTTTTTTTCCTTTCTATTCCAGCGGGGTTCCAAGCTAATAAAAAGATTTATAATTAAGCCAGTAGATTTCCTTTTGCTCTGCTGTCCTGGATTATGAGAAAGTATATTTATATGCAATTATGAAATGAACAGTATTTCTTACCCAAGTGAAGCTTTAAAAGTCATTATGAATCCATTAACTCAGCAGACCTTACAAAAGGCCTCCTCTGCTCTGGATTTATTTTAATTTAAAGCAGATAGGAAACTTTCCCCTCCCTGTTTTCTTTTCCAAACCCAGCTTTGCTGCAGTAGAAATGGGCAAAAGCTGAAACAAAGATGCATCAAATCCAGTAGCAAAGGGCTAAACTGTTGGCAGGCACAGTCTGTCCACGTCTCTGCAACCATTTCTAAAGCCTCTGCCCTGGATTCAATTGCACTGTGACCCCAAACTTGCCACTTATACTCCATCCTGGAAATGCCCAATATTCAGAGCCTCTCTTGATTGACCTCTCATTTGCCTAAATGCTGCCTCAGCATCATTGCCCAGCAGCCTTTTGAAGCTCCTCTCTGTGGTGTTAAAAGAGATGGAGTGTGTTGTTGCATAAACTTTCTGCTCCTACTGCAAAATATCGCTTAAAGATCGTTAGTTTGAGAGTTGGGCACAGAGGAAGCTGCTGAGCTTCAAGCAGGGCAAGGGCAGAGTCCTGCAGCTGGGGAGGAACAACCCCCTGCCCCAACACAGGCTGGGGGTGAGCTGCTGGAGAGCAGCTCCAGGAGAGGGACCTGGCACTGCTGGGAGATCAGCAACTGACCATGAGCAGCAACGTGGGCTCGTGGGCAAGAAGCCAACGGCAGCCTGGGGGCATCCAGCAGAGTGTGGGCAGCAGGTTGAGGGAGCTTGTGCTCCCCCTGTGCTGTGCCAGAGCTGCTGAGGCCTCATCTGGAGTCTTGTGGCCAGTGCTGGGCTCCCCAGCTGCAGAGGGACAGGGAAGTGCTGCAGAGAGGCCAGTGCAGGGCCAGCAAGATGCTCAGGGGCCTGGAGCATCTTCCTGCTGAGGAAAGGCTGCGGGACCTGGGGCTGTTCAGTCTGGAGAAGAGAAGCCTGAGGGGGGAGCTCATTAACACTTAGAAGTACCTAAAGGGTGGTGTCAAGAATATGAGGTAACACTACTTTCTGTTTTGTCCAGTGCCAGGGTGATGGCCACAAGCTGGAACACAAAAAGTTCCACCTAAACATGAGGAGAAACCCATTTGGTGCTGAGGTGAGGGAGCCCTGGCCCAGGCTGCCCAGGGAGGGTGTGGAGGCTCCTTCCTTGGAGCTCTTCAAGACCCACCTGGACACGTTTCTGTGTGACCTGATCTAGGTGGGAGCTGCTTCTGCAGGGGGGTTGGACTGAATGAGCTCTAAAGGTCCCTTCCAACCCCTCCTTTCTATGATTCTGACACAGAATGAGTGGAAAGAGGCCTGAGAGCTTTAATTAGTGCACGTGATCACAGCAGTGGCTTTATAAGCCAGCTGCGGATGGCAGTAACCCAGCGCTCCCCAGCACCATGCTGAGCCACACTCTGCCATCAGTGTCTCCTCTGCAATATTTACATCCCTGGCAGCATGTTAGGAAGGGAAGCAGAAGCCCTCCCCTCCTGCTGCTTGCAAGGCTTCATCACCTCATTCAGCACCATGGGGAGCAGGTAGAGCAGCCCTTTGTTAGGGACCAGGGGATACAATGTTGGGCACAAGTTTCAGCAGCTGTGGCATTAGGAAGAAACCTTCTTCTGGATCTCCAACAGCAGACAGGGTTTCTTCCTCCCCATCTTGAATGAAGTCCTTTGTGCCCTGGACTCTCCAGAAGCACTGCCTGTGCCTTCCATAGCGCTGCTCAGCACAAAGGGGATTGTCTTTGGGCTTTGAAACAACAAGTTGTCAGGCAGAAGAATGGCAACCACCCAGCAAAATATGCTCCAGTCATCTTTCACTGTTTTCTTATCTCCAAGCAGGATGAGGATGGCTCATTTTACTGACCTTAAGAGGAAATCCATCCTCAAGTCACAAAAAGAAGCTCAGTTACAACAGCCTTTTCATTAAGGTGGTGGCAATAAAGCACAGCAACATCCCTTGGCTGTCATATTAAAAGGAACTGGGAGGAATATTAAAAGGGAGTTTGCTGGCAAGTAGAGGCAGAGAGGAAGACAACACCATGCTGTGCCTCCATCAGCCAGCCAAACCCCAGATGGAGGTGGCCACCAGTCCCTGCCAGGCCACTAACTGAACTCAGTTCAAAGAAAGGTTTACTTTTTGAGAGTACAACCAAGTGTTCAGTGGGAATGATACACACAAATACCCTCAAGCTACCTGGAAGGCAAAAATCCTTCGTTCTTCCCTTTGAACACCGTGACTGGCAACACGGTGGTGGTGCCACACAACAGCTTCCCAAGCTGGGCACTTCCTCGAGTACCTCCACCATCCTCTCCAGCATGCACAGGCAGTCTCCTCTCCCTGCTGTCCACTCCAATCACAACGAGGCTGTGAGGGTTTTCTTTAGTCCTCAGACAAATTAAATCTCCCTGACAGTCTGGATCTGCCTGTAGTTCTCTGTGATGCTTTCACTTCCAGTTGGCTCCGGCAGAGACAAACCTGCTTTGACACCTTTGCTGTTTCTCACTCTCATTTTCCCTCCTGTGAGCTGCTTCTCCCTGTCTCTCTCGTGCACTATGTGAGTTTTGCACTGACAAACCCATTTTGATCTCTTCCTCCTGCACTCCCCCCCCCCTTCCCTCAACAATTCTCTTCTACAATTCATTCAGTTACTACATGACTGCTTTATTAAACAAGGATAAATAATGTATCCAGGGCCAGGGGGTTCTGTGCAAACCAACTGCTCTGGATTGCATTCAGGGAATACAGACACAGTCAGTTTCATTAGACTTGCCCCTTTGCCCCATAACATTTGTTTTCTTAGCCATGGGGTGTTTTTTTGGTTTTTTTTTCTCCCCTCAATTCAACTTCAGCAAAATTCACCATGTGTCTTGCAGCATGAGGAACAAGGCCCTGGGCTCCTGCTACCATTTTAATCCCCTTTTGCAATTTACAGAAGCTTTGGCTAAGGGTGAAAGGTTCTGTGTTTCATTACCAAGTCTCAGAGGGACCTCTGCTAACCTGCACTGTCTTGACACACTACAGCAGCTGCACGGCCAAAAAGTTCTCTGTCTCAAATATATTACAAGCTCCAGAAGCTATTCCCCTGTGTTAGCTGCAAGGAATAGCAATAAGTCTATAATGAACTTTAAAGAGCAACAATGCTTACAGGTAACTCTGGCCATAGGTACACTCATTACACCCTATACCCAGCTCTGGTTTGCAGCCTGGCTGGAGAGTTGGGCACAGAGGAAGCTGCTGAGCTTCAAGCAGGGCAAGGGCAGAGTCCTGCAGCTGGGGAGGAACAACCCCCTGCCCCAGCACAGGCTGGGGGTGAGCTGCTGGAGAGCAGCTCCAGGAGAGGGACCTGGCAGTGCTGGGGGATCAGCAACTGACCATGAGCAGCAACGTGGGCTCGTGGGCAAGAAGCCAACGGCAGCCTGGGGGCATCCAGCAGAGTGTGTGCAGCAGGTTGAGGGAGCTTGTGCTCCCCCTGTGCTGTGCCAGAGCTGCTGAGGCCTCATCTGGAGTCCTGTGGCCAGTGCTGGGCTCCCCAGCTGCAGAGGGACAGGGGAGTGCTGCAGAGAGGCCAGTGCAGGGCCAGCAAGATGCTCAGGGGCCTGGAGCATCTTCCTGCTGAGGAAAGGCTGCGGGACCTGGGGCTGTTTAGTCTGGAGAAGAGGAGAATGAGGGGAGAGCTCAGGAACACAAGTACCTAAAGGGTGGGTGTCAAGAAGATGGGGTGACATTTTTTTCTGTTGTCTCCAGTGCCAGGACAAGGGGTGATGGGATGAAGCTGCAACACAAACAGTTCCATTGAAACAGGAGGAGAAGCTGTTTCAGTGAGGGAGCCCTGGCCCGGGCTGCCCAGGGAGGGTGTGGAGGCTCCTTCCTTGGAGCTCTTCAAGCCCCACCTGGACACGTTCCTGTGTGACCTGATCTAGGTGGGAGCTGCTTCTGCAAGGGGGCTGAACTGGATGAGCTCTACAAGTCCCTTCCAACCCTCACTATTCTGTGATTCTATGAACCCCTACCCCAGGGCATTTCCAGACACCGAATAACGAGCCACAGGAAAGAGCTTCTTGCACCTACTCTTTTTTTTTTTTTATATGTATCACCTCAAGCTGTTTGAGCACTTCAAAGGGAAGCAAACTTTGCTATGCCCATGCTACAAAAACAGAAAGCTCAATCCAGAAGGCAAAGACTAGTGGAACACCACAGGCCCCAGGCAGATCAGTGGCCAACCAGACCTCGCTGCTTCCAACAATCAATGTGCTTTTTGCTCTTCACACTCACCTGAGGAGAATATATGTGTTTGCCCACAGGAGCATCCAATCTGCCTCTGATTAAAGAAACACCACAATGTGCTGAGAACACAAGCTCATTCTTAACAAAACAACCCACCTTTTTACAAGTTTACTTCGTTGGGTGTGCTCAGAGATGACTTAGTCACACGTTAAACAACAGCAAGCTGTGTTTATATCCCCTATAAATCCCTTTGCAAGGTGTGTGTGGTGCTGGCGCACATGCTGCACTGTGCTGCCTTGGAACATTCTCTTACAGTTGGCCACTAACAAAAACACAAGCACAGTCTGGTTAAAATAAAAGCAGGAGGTCAAGCAGCTAAAAGCTCCACATTTGACCCTTCTTATTCCATTCACACGGATTCAAAAGAGAAAAGACCAGCTTGGAAATTATGCTATTAGCAACTGCTACAGGCTGTTAGCCCTGGAAAAATGTTGGCTCTCTCTTGTCACATCATCACATTAGTTGAGGAATGGAGACCAGTCCCTTTGCTGCTGCAGTTCATTAAATGGCTTCAATCACCAAATGTAAAGGGGTGGGATGGCTGGACATGTGGACACAGAAGAGCTTCAGGAGCAGCAGCTGTTTCCACAGCATTGCCTGCTGCTATTTCTCAAGCCATCAGCAGGAACCAGACTCAAAAGCTCAAGGTCTGGTGCATCGGGGAGGAGGGAGCTGCCCCCAAGTCCACAGCAACTCCCCAGACAGCTCTGAGCTGGAACACTGCCTTGCCAGGCTGGCCACAGGCTCTGCTAAGCCCTAAGGCTGTTCCTTTCATGCCTCAAACAGTTGGATTACTTCATTATCTTAAAGCTCAACCTCTTTTCCATCATAGGAGTTCAAACCTCTCAGTCTAAAGCTTGATTTTAATGTGGTTGGCACTCAGGTGGATGCTTCCAAAAAAGATTTCGAAGTCTAGGGATGTGTTCCCTAAGCACTCCATGGGGAGATTTTGTCCCATAGATTTTTCCCAGCTGGCTTCCAGCAAGAACATCTGAGGCAGAAGGCACATCCTTTCCATTTCCCCGAGCTGTCTCCTGGACAGACAATCCCTTTAAGTGAAACAGAGGGACCTGAAGCTGTGTAAAAGCAACAAGGTGAATCTCCTTAGTGCAGAAGCCTGACAGATGAGAGCAAGAGGCTAGATTTAACTCCAGTGTTAACACAACAGGCTGCAACACATTACCAGAGGGTGAAATGCAACCCTGTTTTGCAACCCATTGCACACAACCAGGTAATCTCCCAGCTGCCAACAGAGATTTCAGTTGGGCTTTCCTAAGTGGAGGGACTTCATTACTAGATAACACAGCAAAATGAGACAGATCTGAAGCAATATGCTCAAGGTCACCTAAGGAATTAATTGCAGAGCAAGAAGCAAACCTGAATCCAACCATGAAGCATGCTTAGCCCCAAAGCCACTAGTTAAAAAGACATGCCATTTATCACCATCTATCAAATTAGGCAGAGTACCATAAAACTCAGGCTTGTGGAGTGCTTTTGAAAATGGCAGGAGAGGAAATTATTGAGTTGGGCAGAGAAGAAGGTGCTGAGGTTGAAGCAGGGCAAGGGCAGAGTCCTGCAGCTGGGGAGGAACAACCCCCTGCCCCAGCACAGGCTGGGGGTGAGCTGCTGGAGAGCAGCTCCAGGAGAGGGACCTGGCACTGCTGGGGGATCAGCAACTGACCATGAGCAGCAACGTGGGCTCGTGGGCAAGAAGCCAACGGCAGCCTGGGGGCATCCAGCAGAGTGTGGGCAGCAGGTTGAGGGAGCTTGTGCTCCCCCTGTGCTGTGCCAGAGCTGCTGAGGCCTCATCTGGAGTCCTGTGGCCAGTGCTGGGCTCCCCAGCTGCAGAGGGACAGGGAAGTGCTGCAGAGAGGCCAGTGCAGGGCCAGCAAGATGCTCAGGGGCCTGGAGCATCTTCCTGCTGAGGAAAGGCTGCGGGACCTGGGGCTGCTTAGTCTGGAGAAGAGAAGCCTGAGGCGGGAGCTCAGGAACACTTACAAATATCTCACTAGTGGCTCACTAGTTAGGAGGTTGGGGCAGCACTTGTTTTCTGTTGTCTCAAGTGACAGGATAAGGGGTGATGGGATGAAGCTGCAAAATAACAAGTTCCACTTAAACATAAGAAAGAACTGTTGGAGTGTTTCAGGAAGGGAGCCCTGGCCCAGGCTGCCCAGGGAGGGTGTGGAGGCTCCTTCCTTGGAGCTCTTCAAGCCCCACCTGGACACGTTCCTGTGTGACCTGATCTAGGTGGGAGCTGCTTCTGCAGAGGGGTTGGACTGGATGAGCTCTAAAGGCCCCTTCCTACCCCTCCCATTCTGTGATTCTATGAAACGCAAGTTTCCTAATTCCTAAGAGCATCTTGTGGAGAGAAAAAAAAAACAGAGTGGTGTAATAAAACCAAACTATGTTTTAAAAGAGCCTCATCTAGTATTTATCTCCTACTCGACAGTCTCCCTAAATCTAAGTGCAACATGTTGGTAATGGGTATCTTAGACACATCATTTAAAGTGTTACTCAAAATTCCTCACACAGGGAAGATGAACCACTGAGATCAAAGGCTGACACATCCAGTGACTCTGCCTGTGACAAAAAGAGAGAGATTTCTAACAGTGAATTACAGTGTTAAACAAATTGAGCTCATCTCCCCTAAGAACAGTTCCCTTCCTCCTTAAGAGTACAAAGTTTGTTCTAGATAGGCTTCTTGTAGAAAAATAACAGGCTGGCTGTGGAGTGACTCATCTAAGGAAATACCACTGAACTGAAAGACAAAGAGGAGGAGAAATACACCCAAAAAAAATCCCCCCAGCTGCCAGACTAGAAGTTAGGGAGACTCTATAAAGTTCTGGTAAACTGAAGTTAATCATATCCAGCTACTTGAGGAAACCGTATGAGCTGTATATAAAAGCACAGAAGCAAACAGCTACCCTTATGTTTAAAGGGAGATGAGCACAGCCTTCAGGGAACACAGCAAAGTCCTCAGGAAAATAAGGACAGGAGACTACTACAACCTTGGGGCATTTGCACTGCTTCCCAACCTTCAGACACACTGCAATACAGCCATTCCAGAGTACACAGAATCACAGAATGGTGGGGGTTGGAAAGGACCTTCAGAGCTCATCTAGTCAAACTCTCCCTGCAGAAGCAGGTTCACATCATCACATTCTCTGAGGAGTTAATTGGAAAAGAAAGTTTTCCAGTGAGAGACATGAGCAGCTTTCTCAATCCTTCCACCCAGGGTAGAGGAGGCACAGCAGGGGCTAACCCTTGCTGGTTGCTGACTGACTCCTGGCCTCCAGTTCTCCATGAACAAGAATTGCCTCTCTCAAACACACAGCAGGAGGACAACCAGAAGGTACATGCAGGAGCATCACCTACAAACACAGCTGCTTTCCCTGCTTTGCTAATGACTTGCATCACCTGGAGTCAGATCCTTTGTTCCTTCCCTCACTGCAGATGGTGTTCCTCCTGGCACTATCTAGCCAAGTCTGTTTAAACAAGAGAAGCTGTGTTTTCGTTGCAGGTTGCACGTAGTTTGGGAATTGAGGGGTGTTTTGTTTTTTAACCTCTCCTCCCAGCTCCAAATGTTTCATTTGTTTGGTTTTTGCTGAACCATAGCCATATTTGCATTAGCAACACAAGGAATTCTTTGCTTCCTGCCCTGAATATCAAACACACAGGGCCACACATCCATGCTTGACACCTAGGTGGATGCTTCAATTGCTGCTATCAATGGGAGCACAGTTAGGCTTGGTTTCATTTGTTTTCTTTACAAGATCACAATGCAATTCAGAGGTGTTCTCTGCAGGCAAAAAAACCCACAAACCACCTTCAAAACATGATAAACAACCAGCAAAACAGAGCTGTCTTGTCATTTTAAGATAGGTCCATGTGAACAGGAGATAGCAGGGGGAATCCTGCACCCTACCCCTGCACTGGGTGAACAGCAGCAGACAAACTCATCCAAGACAGAATGAAGGTAAAAAGCTTTCTCCATCCCTGAGATGTTCACAGGGCTATTTTTTCCACCTTCACTTGGTGTGGGGGGAGGCTGAAGTTAGCTAAAAGCTTTACTCACAGGGTTGTGGGAGGACAAGTCAGGGAGGAAAGCTGCTGGAGAGCANTCCTGCTGAGGAAAGGCTGCGGGACCTGGGGCTGTTTAGTCTGGAGAAGAGCAGCCTGAGGGAGCAGCTCAGGAATAGTTACAAATATCTCACTGGTGGGTGTCAGGAGGTTGGGGCAGCACTTTGTTGTCTCCAGTGATAGGACAAGGGGTGATGGGAAGAAGCTGCAACACAAACAGTTCCCTTGAAACCTGAGGAGAAGCTGTTTGAGTGTTTCAGTGAGGGAGCCCTGGCCCATGCTGCCCAGGGAGGGTGTGGAGGCTCCTTCCTTGGAGCTCTTCAAGACCCACCTGGACACGTTCCTGTGTGACCTGATCTAGGTGGGAGCTGCTGCTGCAGGGGGGCTGGAATAGATGATCTCAAGAGGTCCCTTCCAATCCCTACCATGCTGTGATTCTATGAAAGGTTCCCAAAGAACCTCCTGCCATGCCAAATGATGGAGAAGGATAAAGAAATAACTCTTGCTCTGCTCTCACACATGAACACCCCCAATCTTCAGCCAAGGTAGGGTCACAGGCCGCCCTACGTTGTGAAACCGAGACAATACTCAAGTTCTTCTTCCCCACCACTGCTTTTCACTTCATTTGCTCCTGGAAATTGCTCTGCTTTTTCATCTGCACCCTCATCCATGATGCCTGTCTCTGTGCCTCTGTCAATTCACATCCCCCAACCCGTTCATCCCCCTCCCATAGCTGGATCTTTCTCCTCGGGTTAGCGTCGCTAATGTCAGAATCATTCCATCTGACAAAGTCTCCGCTCGTCTGCGTCTCCCCTTGTCTCCTTGAATCTCTGTCAAGGCCTTTTCCACATGTCTAAGCATTTTAATGACATATGGTGCTGGGACTTTGGGGGAGGGAGCATCGCTCAACCAGGAGGAAGACAGAAAAGCAATACGGTTAGCAACTAAGCAAAGTGTGAGGGAAGGTCCTGAAAGATGACTGGACAGTGAAGGATGCATCTGTAAAGGATGCTCTTGGAGAAAGATGCTCCACCCACACTGTTCAGTTTTTCTTTCAACTCACCTGCAGCTGCTAGTTGTTTGCCCAGAGGAAACAGAGGGTTTCTCTAACAGGGAAAGGCTGATCCTGCTTTCAAACATCTTTTCCAGCCCCCTTAACTTTGCAGTCATGAGAGCCTGTGCAGATGTGCTGGCACATGATGGGACAAAGGCACAGCCCATCTCTTCCTTCCCTTGGAAGGTACATAATTCACTAGTGAGTCAAATCCAGAGACACTCAGAGTGGGTTTAAGTCCAGCTATACACTCACAACACCAAAGCTACCAAAGGCTGCCTCATGGCAATACATGCTGCCCCAAACTCCAGAGCCTGAACTTCATGCCCAGAGGAAGAATGCTCCCAGCATCACCACCAGCCCAGCATGCTTCTCCCTCCCTGCTGCTGCAAGACTTAAGATGACTTTTCTCAAAGCACAGTCTTAGCAGATACCAAGGCTTCCAGACAGCTAAGAAGCTCCAGAAGTCCCTTTAAGACATGGTATTCAGCAGGATCCTAGTGGATTTCTCCCCATGTAATTGCATTTTGCCTCCTCCTAATCCTCCTGGGTTTTAATTCTTCTCCACCTGTCATAAACTGGCTCAGAGATGTGGTAGGATTCTGGGACAACAGCAGCTGTGCTCCATACAACTAGGAAGTGATCTTGTCTGAAGGACACTAGGACTGCAAAAGACCTATATTCAAACTAGGCTAACAGATACCCAGACTGCTTGCTCCAAGGCAGAGGTGACAGTAACACCAGCTTTTTAAAATCCTTGTCTGTTTAGGAGCTCTAATCTAATTGCAAGCCAGCTGAACTTCAGCTCCTAAGTGTTTTGGCTAATCCCATCTTTGGCAGATTAATGAGAAAGCCAACAGAAGCACAAATCCTTCCTGGCATTCCAGGTACCAAAGAACCTGCAGGCATAGCTGCAAAGCCCTCAAGGCTATTGCTGAGCAATAGCAGGTGGGATGCATTATGATTTTCCAGCTTTATTCCACAACACTACAGCAATCTGGTTTTTATTCACTACCCCTCACATCCTAGTGGAGTTTGGGGAAGCTTCAGAAGATTCTCCATCTACAACAGCTACGATACAGTCCACACAGTCCCAGTCACAGAATCTCAAAGGTTGGGAGGGACCAGTCACACAGGACTGACCATCCAGTCACACACAGGGACTCATGCAGCTGAGTTGGGATGTCTCCAGAGAAGGAGCCTCCACAGCCCATCTGGGCAGCCCCTGCCAGGGCTCCCTCACCTCAACAGGGAACAAGTTTGTCCCTTGTGTTGCTTTGGAACCTCTTCTGTCCCAGCTTGTTGGCCCTTGTCCTGTCCTTGGCCATTCCTGAGCACAGCCTGGCTCCAGCCTCCTCACACCCACCCTTGATGGGTTTGTGACATGACTGAGCTCACCCCTCAGGCTCCTCTTCTCCAAGCTGCAGAGCCCCAGTTCCCTCAGCCTTTCAGCACAAGGCAGAAGCTCCACTCCAGCATCTCTGTGGCCCTGCACTGAGCTCTCTCCAGCAGCTCCCTGTCCTTCTGCAGCTGAGGGGCCCAGAACTGGACACAATACTCTACTCTGGTTTTCATATTTATAAAACACTTCAATAGAGGAAAGCAAAAGTTGTTTATAAACAGGTCTAGGTGCACAAGTCAGTGACCAGAAGTGTGACAGCAGGCACCAAGAGTTGAGTGGTGTGGAAAAACAAATGAGCATCCTTTGCAAGTTAAACTTTTGATGTGCACCAAACCTCAAACCAGTGCTACTAAGAACTACAAGCAAGCATCCTGTTCCTAAATTAAACAGAAGACCCCAAGGTTACAAGCAAGATGGTTCGTGCTGTCTGGGCTCCTTCATTCTCTGCGACATAGTTCCATTAAAAGCAAATAAGTCACTAAGGAATGCTGGACAAAACCTTCATTTGTCAGATGACAAGGGAAGGATGAGGGTATGCTCCAGGAATTTATCAAGGAAATCTGTTGAGCTGTGCAACTTTGGTGGAGTTTTTTTTTTGAGCAGGATGCTGAAGATAAAGCAGCTTTCCACTTGAACCTGGAGGCTGAGCAATGAAATAGAAGGCAGAAATAACTCCTCCCTTTAACACTCAGAATTGCCTAACATCTGATTTAGCACATCTGCCAAGGCCAGGAAGCTGAAGGGCTCATGGCCAGTGTTTTGTGTCCTCCATATGTCAGATAGGCAGAGTGAAAATGGCTGTAGCCAACTGTGGCACAGAGCAAGACCCAAACACTCTAATACAGCTATCTGCCTGCTTTCTCTGGGAGGGAGGCAAGGGGAATATTTTCACAGAGTGCTGAGTGTCCACCGAAGTTTGTTTGAACTAGACTTATATCAACAGCAGCAAGAGCAGCACTAAGCCAACCTCGAGCACTTGTGAAAACACTCTGCTTTAAATAGTGACTCTTCAAGCCTTAATGTCATGTGAAGCTTAAGAAGATTTTATAGGCCACTGAGAGCATCTCAAACTTTGGCATCCCATTTGCAATCCAAACAGCTTTGCACTGGCAGGACTAAAGGAGATTTTAAGTGGGGGGTGTGATGCCCCAGAAGCATCTGGGTTAGAGTTGGTAGCATTTCCAACAGGGAGCCCTGCAACAGCCACAAGCCATGAACAAAGGTTCAGCAAATCAAGCTGGAAGTCACCCCCACACCACCTTAAACCAGGACAGATCAGGTGGCATAGGAACATGTCCAGGCAGGTCTTGAAGACCTCNGTGCTGAGTGTCCACCGAAGTTTGTTTGAACTAGACTTATATCAACAGCAGCAAGAGCAGCACTAAGCCAACCTCGAGCACTTGTGAAAACACTCTGCTTTAAATAGTGACTCTTCAAGCCTTAATGTCATGTGAAGCTTAAGAAGATTTTATAGGCCACTGAGAGCATCTCAAACTTTGGCATCCCATTTGCAATCCAAACAGCTTTGCACTGGCAGGACTAAAGGAGATTTTAAGTGGGGGGTGTGATGCCCCAGAAGCATCTGGGTTAGAGTTGGTAGCATTTCCAACAGGGAGCCCTGCAACAGCCACAAGCCATGAACAAAGGTTCAGCAAATCAAGCTGGAAGTCACCCCCACACCACCTTAAACCAGGACAGATCAGGTGGCATAGGAACATGTCCAGGCAGGTCTTGAAGACCTCCAAGGAAGGAGACTCCACAGGACGGAGCCTTTGCTCTTTAGCTTTGACAGAAGCCTAGAGGTTTCCTTCCAGCCATAAGGCAACTTCTAAACTGGGTGCAGAGATACTCCCTTAAAGCAAATTATTTCTCAGTAGTCTACCTGGATGCTATTCATATCTGTCAACTGGAACTGTCAGGGTCAAGATGCTGCACTGTGTTGATCCAAGCAGGTGTTTTGCATGTTCAAAATTCATTCAAGTCAAATACTCCTTAAGACCTTTCTACACACGACAAAGCAGCTGTACGTGAGACAGAGTGGTTCGGCGCAGTACAGGCAGAGGGGTGTTTGTAATGAAGGTATATTTACTCAGCAGAGCTGAAGGGCTGCTTCTTCACAGCAGGTCAGGGGCTGCTATGCAAATACTAATAAATACCTTGCACTTTTCAAGCATGCTTTCCCTCCAGTGTTCTCTGCAAGCACCAACTGTACTAAGCCCTCAAGCAGTATGTGGAAGGAAGAAGGGAGGAAAAAAAAAAAAGGAACAGGCACAGACACTGTGCCTGAGACAGAAATACAGAAGCCTCTTTAGTGGAAAGCAGAGACATTTGATAGTACCAACAGCTTTCCTGACTCCCCCCCCCCCCTTCCCAGCTAACCTCACATTCATGTGGTTGGCAGCTTTGTAGGAACAGCAGCTCTATATGGATTCTGAAAACAGGCTCATCTGTGCTTCATTACTCCCAACAGATTTCATAAGGGATCCTTGCCTGATGTCTCAGCTGCTTCTAAGCCAGCTAAGCCTGGAAGATCTGGTGCTGGTATAAAACAGGAAAGCTTCTTATGAAGTATCTCATATAGGGACAAAAGCCACCACAGGGACAAGTTTATCAAGTCTAGAGAGATTCATGTGTTATTAACTGGTTTCCTAGGAGGTCTCCTTGGGCTGGAAAGGAAGGTACTGAGGAGCACAGCATGCAAAAGGGATGAGGATGGACAGAAGTGCTGGTTAATTCAACAGCTCTATAAACCAGTGGCAGCTGAGAGCAACTCAGTGTGCTTTACAGACAGAAACAGCTTCTGCCCTGCAAGACACCAGAGGGGGAAAAGAAATAACTGAAGATGGCTGTTGTCAGAGCAGTGTTACAGAGACACACAAAAGCAGGCAGCACTAAAGTCTCAGGTTACCAAAAGTCTCCCAAACTGGGAGCTCTGAAGCCTGTAATGTGCCATGAAATGCTTTCACAAGACCTTCCTTACACCAGAGAGCCTGCAGTTGCCACCCTGTGACAGGCAGGAGAGTTGGGACCCATCCCAAACATAGACATGGGAGATTCACAGTGCTGTGCCATGCAGAGATGGGATCACATCATGAGATGGGCTTCAGGAGCCCTTGACCTGGGAGATGACAATTCAGGCATGCGAAAGGACTGCTTCTTTCAGCTAAGTTACCTCCAAGAATCATATCATAGATTGGTAGGGTTGGAAGGGACCTTTAGAGCTCATCCAGCCCAATCCCCTGCAGAAGCATCTCCCACCTAGATCAAGTCACACAGGAACGTGTCCAAGTGGGTCTTAAAGACCTCTAAGGAAGGAGCCTCCACCGCCCCTCTGGGCAGCCTGTTCCAAGACTTATCTCCAGAGGGAAAGGTTGGGTTTGAGATAGACACAAAATCCTGCAGCTGCTTGTGGAAGTGGCAACCTGCAGGCAACTGAGATTTGGATCTCAACCAGCAGCAGAGCCCTCAGCTGCCTGCTGGAACCAGCATCACTGTACTTTAAGATACTAACTTATTTTGAAATCAATACCAAGATTTATTGATCCAGGAAGGAAATACCAACAGACAGGAGAGCCCAGTCAATAGCAATCCCAATGGGTAATAAGTTTTAATGGAGACCAGAAGAAAAAAAAAAAAAAAACAATCCCTATCTGAATTATATTCTGGGGTAAAAACTCTGCAAACATGACAATTACCACAGCCCAGGAACCAGCCAGGGACTCCTCACTATTATGTTGATATTCACACTGCCCATCTCAGATGCCAAGGTCTGGGACAACACATCACTGCTGAGTGAATGAAAAGAGGAAAATGCTATTAGCTGTTAACACTCATCTGTCTGGCAGAGGACATGCTGCTAATACTGACTACCTTGAAAAAAAAATCATAGCAAGAAATTCAACCTGCACAGTCAAGGCCAGATTCAGGCATGTAACTCAGGGATGGCAGGAGTTCAAGCACTTAAAATGTCTTTTGAAAGCACAGTAAAATCATGCTGTCCCATCCCTCTTGGAAATGGACTCTACTGATTATCAAGGGCTCTGAAAGGCAGGACCCAAACCAAAACAACAATACCAACCTTAACCAGCCGGCTCTGCTTGACTGATTGCAGCTGGTCACTGGAATTTGCCTTATTTGTCAGAGAAACAAAAATCTCATCAGCTGTATAAAAACACAAAAAGGGGCCTAAGTTCCCAGAAAATGCAGCCTCAATACTGAGATAGAGATTCAACACTACATTTCTCAAGCTGAAAAGCCAACATCTTAACTGTAATGTTTTGGAAGCAGTCAAATCACCCCCCTCCAACCACACTTGATGCTTCAGAAGAGACAGCAAAGATTTCTAAGGTGCTGCAGAGACCCAAAGCAACAAAACTTGCTGGGACAAGTGCTATCCCTTTAGCTCCAGGGAGCTAAGAACCATTTTGCATTACACAGGTCTGCCCAATTGTAGTGGTTTTGGCCTGGGCCAGGTTTTTTGGTAGCAGGGGGGCTACAGGGGTGGCTTCTTTAAACAAAGAGAGTTGCCAGAAGCTTCCCCTGTAGCTCACAGAGTTGGGGCCACTCAGTTTTAAGCTGGACCCTGCACCTGCCCCAGGCCTGGCCAATTAGTGCTGGAGGTGACACCTCAGTGAGTAACACACTGGAGAAGGAGAAGTTGTTGTTGGGCAGTTGCTGAGCTGCAGCAGCAACAGGGAGGGAGAATGTGAAACATCTCCACAGACACCAAGATGAGTGGAGAAGGAGGGGGAGGAGGGTGCTGAGGCACTGAGAAGTCTCCCCTGTGATCTGTGCTGAGGCCCATGGTGAAGCAGGTTGTGCCCCTGCAGCCCAGGGAGGCCCCAGGGAGCACAGACCCACTGGCAGCCCGTGCAGGAGCCCACTGGCAGCGGTGGATGGCTGCAGGAGGCCGTGACTGCGTGGGAAGCTCAGCCTGGAGCAAGCTCCTGGGAGCCCGTGGGGAGAGAAGAGCCCAGGCCAGGGCAGGTGTCTGTCAGGGCTTGTGACCCTGTGAGGGCTCCAGGCTGGAGCAGCCTGTCCCTGAAGGACTGTTCTCCCATGGGTGACCCACGCTGGGCAGTGTGTGAGGAGCTGCCCCGTGGGAAGGGCCCAGGCTGAAGCACTTGGTGAGGAGCTGCAGCCCATGGGAAGGACCCACACTGGAGAATTTGATGAGGGACTGTCTCCCATGGGGAGGGACCCCACAGTGCAGCAGTGGGAAGGGTGTGGAGGGCTCCCCCTGAGAAGCAGCAGCAGCAAAGTCCATCTGTAATGAACTGACTGCAACCCCCATCCCCATCCCCTGTTCTGCTGGAGGGGAAAGGGAGTCCCGGGCAGTGGAGGGGTGGGGGGAGGTGTTTGAAGACGGTTTTATTTCTCATCTCCCTGCTTTTATTATTTCTTTAATAAATCAAACCTTTTTGTCCCTAAGTTGGGTCTGTTTTGCCCGTGATGCTAATTGCTGAGTGATTTCTCTGTCCTTATTTCAACTCACAAGCAGTTTGTTATATTCCTCACTCTCTCTCCTGTCCAGCTTAGGAGGGGGAGTGATATTACGACTGGGTGGACACCAGGCTAAACCCCCACACCAATGTTTACAGGTTTCTCTCTTTATTCCCTTGTCAATATTCACAAAACAGCTTTAGAAGAACAAACATCTCTTTCTGGTCCTTTGGAAAGGCTCAGGCAGCCCAATACTGCCTTGGGGGTCTCTCACACTAAGACGTGCAGACAGAGGTGGGAAGAGGTTTGGAAAGCAGAGGTTTTCCTTGCAGTGATGACTGGCATATAGGCTAAAGGCTGCCAGCATCCAGGGAAGCAACTGGCACAATATAACAGCCCTGCAGGAGGATAATTGGGCAGACAGTGCTGTGCAGATGAACTGTTTACTGGCTTTAATATTTCATTGTGCAAAAATGAAGAGGAAGAAGCTGGGGGAATCAGAGCTGCAGCTAGAGATGCACATCAGGTGCTCCAATGCCTCTTGTGTCAAAGCAAGCACCTAAACAAGCCAACATACCAACCTCAAGAGCACCAGCCTGGATGTGCCCATCATATTGATCTGCCAGGCTCCCTTCTGCTTGCCTCCCTGGCAGAGGAAGAAGCACTCTCCCATCCAGTTTGGGAGACCATAGTGTGGAGGGAGGAACTGCAGGCAGAGCAGACAAAGGGAAAGCCACAGACGAGATATTCTGCAGGTAAAAGCACAGCTCCACAGGACCTGGGCTGCCTTAACTAAGCCATAGGCTCCATCCAGCCTCATGTCTAACAAAATCATTGGCATCCACAGTCCAGCACAGAAACGCTCATAACAAAGGCTCCCTTCCCCTCTGCATCACTTAAAATAGTTGAGCTTGTAAAGAAGGTAGAGCACTGCTCATTTACAGGACAGCTTTTCTCATTCACAAAGAGATGCCTTGCACTGATACTCCAAGGCTATGATAGAAGCAGATACAAGCAGATCCCCTCCACCCTCAATATCCCAGTGCTTGACCCACTGCTCCTGTTGACTGCTTAAAGTTGTTCATCTGTTCCAAATAAAGGCCGTTCCCTCCACTATTTGTCTTTGGAAGCAGCTTGGGAGAGAGCACAATCTCTGTCAGACACACTCCCAACCTTTCAATTCCTTTTCCAAATCAGCTCCAAATGAGTCACTGAAAAGCCTTACATCCCACCAAGGGAAAAGCCTCAACTATTGTGTGACTAAAGCCTCTGTTTGTATTCTATCTCTTGCATATGGCCAAACTCTGCAATGGAAATTAAAAGGAAGGCTGGCTCCATAAATATTACAGTGTGAACAACACAGAGGTCTTTGCTGGATTATCACAGCTAAAAGGAACTGCAAAAGCATCCAGCTACACAAATGAAAGATGTTAATAGAGCGGTCCCAGAGGAGGGGAAGGCTGTATATTACGTGGAAGGCTGCTTTCACATCCTGCAAAATGTGCACATTTCAATAACATTCCTCTTTCACACAGAATAAATCTCAGAGTCTTCCACAAAGGAAAGGCAAGAGCGTGCCTGTGGCTTGCCTGTTCCAGTGGGCAAATGGCTCACGGGAGACGTGGGTGACGGATTGAAGACCTGACATTTGTGGCCTTAGCTCGATGTGATGGTGCCAAAACAGCCCAGCCTTGTCTAGTGAAGCTGTGGTTTGTCTTTGCATGTAGTCTTCCTACCCATAATACTCTTTAAAGAAAATGCAGGGGGGGGAAAAGAAAAAAAGGGTTAAGACAGATTTTTCTTTCCAACCTTTTAATTAAGCCATTAGTCTCTTCCCCCTTAACCCAAGAATGAGAAGCTTGTCTTCACAGGAGCAAATGATTTCCCCAGAGTAATGAAGACACATTATCATACAGGGAAAAAAAAAAATCATTAGTTGCTATGTCCAGGACAATGAGATTGCTCAATTACTCCAGTGAAACAGATAGCACCTTCCCAGCACCACAGGCACAGACTTGCACGAGGTGCATCCAAACATGTGTGACCAGAGAAAAACTGCTCCTTCAGGAGACCTGGACCAGTACAGACTCACAGAATGGTAAAGGTTAGAAGGGAGCTGGAAAACTCATCCAAGTGCAACCCCCCTGCCAGAGCAGCAGCACCTAGAGCAGGGCACACAGGAACTCATCCAGTTAGGTTGGGATGTCTCCAGAGAAGGAGCCTCCACATTCCATCTGGGCAACCTGTTCCACGGCATGGGGAGTTTCTCATCACAAAACTCCTAGTGAAGATCTGGAAGCCAAAGTCCCTCTAGGACTAGGAGAGCCATTTAAAGGGATTTGGTGATGAAACATGATCAACAGCAGCAAGTAGATTTGTTGACCCAGAATGTCACTGAATTACATCACCAAGGAGACCTCTCTTGACCAGAAAAAGCACGAGTCTCAAGCTCAATGCCAGGGATGACCCAGTTAGATTAGTTGCAATGCACGCAGCAGGGACTGTCAGCTTGGTTTTGGTTCCCACTCTTCCCCCCCAAAGCTCTAGGCTAGCTGCAAAATACTATTCACCCACAACTTACCTGATTGGGATGATCCAACTCACAGTTTCCCCTTCTTCATCGCCTCCAGGATGATTAAGAATAACATTTAGTCATCTAACTAGGCTCCCATTATTCCTTCAAGTAGATAATTTCAGTACTTCTCTCACCTACCAATGAGTCATTATCTCTTTCCCTCTGCATCTTCAGCATAGCACTTCCACCATACAGATATGGGTCAACTGCTGCTACTCATGAAACACATCACACCCATTCAATTGTTTGGACTGAAAAGGGGAGGAGAGTGGATGTCAAAAGTGAAAAGTGGTTTATTTAGACATTTTCCCCTCTACATGAAACATTCAGGACTTCTTTTTTACCCCTCCCCCAAGACACCTCTGAAGTTAAAAACCCCCTTTATTTTAAAGAAAATGAAATCTGAACAAAGGAGGTTCTCATATCAGCTGAAATGTTTCATTTGACCTGAAACAAGTCTTTTCAGCCTTGTTTTCAGTTAACCCAACACAGCATCTCTTTCTTCAGTTTTCCAGTTCACACAGACAAAAGGAAAAGGATCTATTTGAGATCCTCATCCCCAGCCCGTTCTGTAACAGATGTCATAAAGAGACTGTGGCTTATGGTAATATTAAAATACTGCTTTAGCAATTTATGAACATTATCTGGAGAGCTAAGGCACAAATTAGCAGAGATGAAGCAAGTTACCCAAGATAATGCATTTTGACATGAATATCTTTTTATTGTTCGGCTAATCCTAAACTGATACAGGTTTAAGCTGGGGGGGGAAAAAAAAAAAAAAAACTAGGAGGAAAGCTTTAACACAGGTTTGAGATGATGCCCAGGAGTTTTGCTACCCCTTGACATAGGTCTTTTCTGAATGTTTTTTCCAGCCTGTGCTACCATGAGTTGATGTCTAAGGCAGAAATATCACTCTTCTACTAAAAATAACTGCTTTGGGAAAAGCAGGCATGATATTACCTCCTAATCAGAGTGTGAAGCTGGAGCTGATAAGCCTTGTAAGGTATCACTTCAGTCTCTCTCCACCCAGCATATAAACAACCCAGAGAAACATCCAGAACTTCGAAAGGAGTTTGAGGAGCTTGTATTGGTGCAGGATGACTCAGAGATCGGGCCTTCAGCCTACTCCTGGACTCACAGCATGCAGCAATGCTCTTTACTACTTCCTACAAATTCCTCCAAAACACATCCCACAGGTTTTTAACATCCACAATCCCAGTGAAACGGTACAAAACTTGGGTTCCCAGACTTAAGATTACTGCATGCCTCAATTCTTTATGTAAAGAACGGGGAAACTTGACTGCTTTGGAGAAACAACCCCCTGGCCCAGCAC
>WBNH01012140.1:18531-34678 GCA_013401255.1 Urocolius indicus | reverse complement strand
GCTGCCCAGGGAGGGTGTGGAGGCTCCTTCCTTGGAGCTCTTCAAGACTCACCTGGACACGTTCCTGTGTGACCTGATCTAGGTGGGAGCTGCTTCTGCAGAGGGTTTGGACTGGATGAGATCTAAAAGGTCCCTTCCAATCCCTCCCAGTCCACGATTCCCCAGCACAGCAGCAATGCAGGGAGGGGGGATCTCGCAGCTCAGTCTCAGGCAGCGGGTGCCGCATCCGGCGCTTGCTTTAGTTAAATGCAAAGCAGCAATCTCTGCTTTCACAGATGACAATTACCATGTGATTTCTGTCTCATTAAGCTCTGAAACGTGAAACAAATGGGATTTATGTGGCTGCTGCTTGGCATTCGCTTCCACAGTGTCAACTCTTGCCTTTATCGGCTCTTTGGTCTCGATCTTCAGATCGTTTCTGTTTGGTTTCCGAGCCAAACCTGATGGGTTTCTCAGCTTAGGATGTAATAAAAGACAAATCCAGGGAAAAGGAAGGCATGAGATAGCTCCAGCAAAGCAAACCCTCCTATTTTTGCCTCCCAGGTTGTGATATTAAGTAGCTTGGATCTGCAGAGTGCCTCAGTTCCCCCTCGTCTGCCACTGTCAGAGCCACACATGGCATATTCAATTCCCAGCCCTCAGCCCATCAATCCCTCATTCTAACGTACAGCCAGTCGCTTGTGCATGGAATAACAAGCTCTGAAAAGCACATATTTGTAAGGCTGTGGTAAGAAAAAGCTATGGGCAGTGTTTGGGAGGCATTTTGGACCACCAGTGGATTGCTATCCCACACACAAAACCCTGAAGGCTGGTTACAGAGCATTTGGTTCTAGCAATCATTCACTGAGATAGGGAGAATACTCCCAGCACAGCACATTGTAAACTCATTACTTGTGGTACATTTAACAAGTGCCACTGGTCTGCAGGCTGACCCATGCTCGAGACAAGAAGATTCATGACCACAGGTCTCCAGAGCCACAACTCTGATCCTTTTCTTACAAACACCAACCACCTCACTGGTGGCTGCACAGATTGGCAACACCAGCAAGGCTGCTCCTAAACTCAGAGCATCTGCAGTAACAAAACTAGCCACAGGGATTCACTTAAACAACGAGATTTGGGATTATTACAGTTAGAAGTGGCAGAAAGCACCAGCCTCCACTTCCAAAGGCAGCCCAGCAGTAATGCTGAACTTTGCTAAGGGCAGCTCAGTTTTGGGTGCCCAGTTTCAGCCACCTTAAAAGGCATGACATTTTACTTATAGCAGCAGGCAAATGTCTGGCATTAAAGATGGCTTGAAACACTGTGAATAAGGCACCCAGAGGCAGAAGCATTGCCAAGCTCTTGATGGCTGTTCGATCCTCCAGCCTAGCACAACTGTCTAAAGATGCTCAAGGAGCAAGAAGGAGGAGAAAAAAACCCAACCCCAGCTCCATGTAGCCCCAGTTCACTGCCCCTGCCACAAAGCCACCTTCTCACCTCAGGAAATATTGCTGCCTTGGGCACAAAACACCTTGCAAGCAGCACAGGGAGCGTGTGAGAAATCCTAATGCACAAAGAGGTGAGGAAGGAGGTGTATGATGGAGAGCCTGCAAAACTGGGGAGAAACCCAGCAACAACAACAACAACAAAATGAGGTTTTCTATGGGAAGCACAAAGCCAGATATTATTCAGCAAAGCCCCACTCCACAAGCTGAGGCAGAGAATCTTAGCACAAAAGCAAGAGCTCCCACTGATGCCATTGTGGTGCCTGTAAGAGCAGAGATTTCTCTGGAAGAAAAGCTTTCCCCTCATGACAACTATTTATCACCACGTAAACATCTTCCTTCTCCTCTTTTGTTGGTGCAACACAGACCACATACATCTCCAACCAGGGGAAGCAAAGCTACCAGCAGGATTAAGGAAGGCTGAGATTCATCTGGTTTTGCATAGAAGGAGAAATAAAGAACACCTCGAGCAATCAGTTTTTAAATTAATATTAAAGTTGTAAGTCACCTTTGACTATATTAAAATCTAAACTGGGGCAATACAATAAGCCCCAAATAAGCCCCACTGGCAGTCTGAACAGCTCCCTTATCAACCTCTAACATCCCCTGTAAAATAATAACTGGAAGCCAGACTGCTCTGAGTGAAACTCACTCTCCCGGGGCAGTGTGATGTGACCCAATTCCTGCTGCCACTTCCAAAGCCCTCACTTGGCCATTTTTCAGCAATTGAACTCAGCTGCAGCACAAGTCATCTGGGGAGGGAGGGCTGGCATGGGAAGACTGAGCATTAAGCTATACACTGGGTGTTATCTGCTGTAGATATGGGGCAAGGAGTGAGAACACAAAGGGACATGATGCTGCAATTCAATGAAGCACCTGGACTTCAGGATCTTTTTTTTTTTGCCTCTTCAGTAGTGGCACTGGAAACTCAGCTTCCCTCTATCTGACACTTTCTCAGCATTTCCAAACTTTCTTCTTTATTGCTGACTTTGAAAGAGGCTGAAAGGCTCCTGTTGAGGGTGAAACAGCATGGGTGGACCACAGCAGCACCAAAGGAAGCTGACCTCAGCAGCACAGCACGTCTCGGCAGAGCAGGATTGATGGGCAGCACAGCCATAGCCCATATGCAGCATCCCAAGGTCAGCTGCTGAAAAGACACCACAAATAACAGCCCCACGATGAAGAGAAGGGTCACAGTCTGATGAGGGAGGAATGCAGGCCCAGCAGGTACCCACACTCACCCTTGAACACTACTGCAAAGTCAAGGAGAGAATGGAGATAACACTGATTCTCTTCTTGCCCACAGACCACTGCACTCAGCATCAAGCCTCTCAGGCTAGCCATAACCAGCTCTAACATCAGCTTCACTGTGTGGCACGTCAACACCCAGACTCAGCACCACTATAAACTGAAAGAGGCAAGTCATGGTGGGGCCAAACTATTCTTTGATCTCCGCAGCTAACTAACTGCCTTCACAAAGACTGGGCCAAAAAATGCTGGAGTAGAGACCACCACCTTCAACCACTTATGCACAGGGGGCAAGTGGGTCTCAGAGGGGAAAAAAAGTGAGGGATCTTGTGCTGCCTGCAAGAGCTCTGTCACCAGGAGAGCTGCAGGAGCTGCTCTGTCACCAGGAGAGCTGCAGGAGCTGCTCTGTCACCAGGAGAGCTGCAGGAGCTGCTCTGTCACCAGGAGAGCTGCAGGAGCTGCTCAGAAGGGCTCCAAATAAATAAATAAAGCCAGTGCCTCATCAGTATGCAAATCTATTCAAGCCCCCATTTCAATTTGAATTCTATGCATACCATCAGAGTGCAAAATGCAAATGATACAAATGCACCCAATATGAAGAAACAAGCAGGAACTCTGCACAAAGGGATTATGGCCAGGCTGCTTCCCTCCAGAGATTACAGTGCTGGGGGTGAGGGGGGAGGCTTTTGTCAAGGAGCATCCTTTAATGGTCACTGGTCATGCAGCACTGAGCTTTGCCTACTTTAAAAAGCTCTGTGGGTCTGGCTCCTGCTGCTGGAGCAATGACTTGAGACTTGTTGCAGGGGACAGGAAGATGGTGGACAAACTGAGGCAAAGAGGCAAGGAGTGCCTCAGCACCATCTGTGTCCATTCAGATTGGTCTGAGAGGACCACAGATGTTCCTGATGCTCCTTCCAGCAGTCCCCAAAGGGTAGCATTGGTCAGCACCTCTCCAGCACCAGCCACTTTGCCTACAAAGCCAAGGCTCCAAGCCAGGACAGTCAGCTCAAGGCAGCAAGGTGGGTCTCAACCAGCAGAAACCATCAGGAAGAGAGTCACTACAACTGTCCAGTCCCACCTTCTTAGTGACAAGGGAGGCAATTCTTCCTCTTAAAAGGCTTAACTTTTCCTTTCCTTGGAGCTTTCACTTCCAAAAGTCTGCAAGGTATGGGAGGAAACATAGAATGGTAGGGTTGGAAGGGAGTTTTAGAGATCATCCAGTCCAAGTCCCCTGCAGAAGGAGCTCCCACCTAGATCAGGTCACATAGGAACGTGTCCAGGTGGGTCTTGAAGCATAAGCCCAGCTTGAAAGCTGCTTAACCTTTCCTTCCCTTGGAGCTTTCACTGCCAAAAGCCTGCAAGGGATGGGAGGAATCATAGAATGGGAGGGGTTAGAAGGGACCTTTAGAGATGATCCAATCCAGCTCCCCTGCAGAAGCAGCTCCCACCTACATCAAGTCTCACAGGAATGTGTCCAAGTGGGTCTTTAAGCATAAGCCCAGCTTGGAAGTTCCTCTGCATACCAAAAGAAACCCAATGTGCCCAATTTCAGCAAAGAAAGGCTCAGAGCACTGCTCTACCACGAGCCTCACACCCTTTCTCTAAGCTTTCTGACCCACCAGCCCCACAGCATAGAAGATCCTGTCCTCGTGGGACACAAAGCTTGGGCAGAGCAGATGGGAGGCTGGGTGTATTCACTTCTCCCTCCTACGTGCACAACATTCTCAACCCACCATTTATCGTATTACATTTTCATTTTAAAGTAAATATCTGTTTTCAATTAGTCCTTACCGTGAGGGGCATGCATCACTGAGAACACTTATTTCTCTTCCTTTCATTATTAGATTAGAAATCGCTCAAGTTTAACTACATTTCACAGCAGCAGAGACAGAACTATTCTGCAGACGTTAATCCGCTTCCCACCTCCACCCCCAGAAAGGTCCCAAATCCAGCTCATGCAAACCTCAAGCACCGAGTCTCCAAACCAAGGTGCTGGCACACAAACCTCTCAGAGCCTGCCCATCAATTCCCTGCATGTCCTGCCTTCAGGCTGTTACCAAAATTCCATGATGGGTCATCAAATTGGACCCCCCCGCCTCATAATTTAATCTGTGTAGCAAGGGGCCTCATGTGGTTACAGAAAGGGAACAGAACCCAGAGCTGAGACGTGCCCAAAACCTTACAACCAAAACCTAAATGCATGGGAGGAATCAACCATAGCTCGTGCTCCACCTACTCATTCATTCCCAGCAGATGACAAGTAAGCACAGCACTTAACCATTATTTTCCCCCCACAAGTCTCTCAGATGTGTCCCAGCCTCTTCATCTTCATCCCAATCAGGAAAGCTTTTCCTCCCAGAGAGATCAAGACATCATCCCCTGAGCACATCCAGGAGCTGCCTGCTCAGCCCTCTGCTAAAGCACTTGTAAGCATAATAGTACTATTATAGTTTGCTCATTATGCCTCATTTTTATTACATGGCCTCATTAAGTTCAGAAGGCTCTGTAATTTAACTGCCTCTCCTGGTTGCCACACGGGGGCTCCAGCTGCATTTGTTGTTAATCACTCATTAAAAGCAACCACAGGACAGAAATTGCTGTAACACCCATTACTGCCCATACATCTTTTCAATTGCCTCTCAGGACCTTTCTTTACCTGCTCAATGCAGCAGGGCCAGATGAGGATCATTGGAACCTTTCTCACCTTGTTCCAATAGTTGTGCTGATTTTAAGGGTGCTTTCAGAGAGGCACATGCTGGCCCACCATGGTGTAAAGGAGAGAGTGTAATAAAAGCACACAACCAAGACCAAGAGCAACAAACTGCACCTTAAGACAATAAAATGTAATTGTATTGAACCTACCACAAAGATGCTTTAAGGACACATGGATCTGGTAAGGCTTAAAACACAGCTTTTAGAATGAAATACACTGAGACAAATTGGCGTGCTGTGAGAACCATCTTGGTGAGTTGCCAGGTCAAAGGCAAGAAGACATCTGCACCCCATTTCCAAACCCAAGACAAGCAGCGACCAAACAGTTTCTACAGCAGCTTCCCAGCAGCCTTTCATTCCCTAGGTGGTGGTGATGCTCACTGTCTTCTGTGCACAAAAGCACACCAACCCTTCCTGAACTCTGCATTAAAACTGCAACTAGCAAACCATGGAATTTTGGCAAGTCCACATCAAAGTTCCCAATCTATAATTCTTGGATGCTTGCAACTCCACAACAAGCTTCAAAAATTCAACTTTTCTTCCTGATTTTCAACAGGATGCTTCCCCTGGGGATAATAGAAACGTGCACAGGTTAAGAGCGCTACACTGATTTCTCTGTATGCTTGAGAGAAAGTCAAACTATGGGGAGACGCCTACCTGCTGCAGAGAAAAATCTGTATGCTGGATGGGCAGTTTGCTACAAACACCACTGTAAAGTAACCATCGAGAGGCTTCAGCCATTTGACAACTGCACGTGGCCCCTTTCTGTTTGTGGGATGTTTTACTCTTTCCCTCCTCTCCTCTATCCCTACTCACTCCCAGGAAAAAGCTGCTTTGCTAGGTTAGCACTTGCCCCTTTCTCATTTGCCTCCACCACTGAAAGGGAAAAAAAAAAAAAAAAGGCAAATCTGGGAGATCAGTAGCACAGGAAAAGCTGCACAGTGATGTTGAATGAGCGTAGCTGATACCACCCTGATGTATTCAGCATCTCCTGGAGAAGAAGGGGAGGAGGTTAGCATCCAAAGCGTGGCAATCTCAATGCCCTGGCAGTTGCCTTTCTAGCCAGCCCATTTGATGGAAGAGAGCTTTGAAGATTTCAAAGGGTGCTGTGTTTATCACAAGTGTCTATCTTAAACCAATATTATCATTTTAAGCATGACCAGAGCAAGAGGAATCTTCAGAAACTGTTCCTGCTGCAGGAGACAGACACTCACACAAGAGGCAAAGAAAAAGCAATCCCTCAGACTTAACAAAGCCGTGCAAGACCCCAACTCACATCCAGCTCAACAGCACTGAGGCAGCTATCATCACTGATCTGTCAGGAGACAACGCTTAGACTGCTTTGGGCTTGACAGCAAAAGTCTCTTCTGCTCTCCTATGAAGTTTCCCCCCACTCTGCCCTTTCTGAAACGTACATCTCCACATTGCTGACATCAAGCTCCAACACTGCAACCCAAGAGAAGGAGAACAGATATTTTCCAAGGGTGCCAGGCAACAGAGACAGCCATCATCTCTTGAAAAGCTTCCTACATTCACTCTCTGGAGCAGACACACCTCAGACACTGGGGAAAGAGCAGCCACGGTGCCCACCCCAATGCCCAAAGCGTGCATTACTAACCAAGCCAACGCACTCAGTAAATCTTTCACCTCACCAAAACCGAGAGCAGATCAGGCCATCCAGGATGCAGAGCTGGATTAGGTCAACTTTAGTCATGCACAGACTGAGCTGGACCGCAGAGGTTATCTAAAGTCACACTTCAGACCTGAGTTTAGGCACATGAGGGACAGCAGGACTGAAGAGGTTTTCCCCTTGGTCTGTGGTGGGGAAGCCCGTGAGCAAAGGCAAACAAGCAGTATTGTCTCCCAAGCCCAGAAAGAAGATGCCTGTCTTGAGGTTACCTGGCAATTTCCATTACTTAAATAAAGGAAATCACAAGGAATCTACCTGTAAGTCAAACTTCAGCTTCAACAGAAGGAGTTAATTTACAGCCACTCAAAGCTTTGATATCTTAAATCTTTTCAGGCTCTGGACAAGATGAGGAATAAGCATAGACAGTGTCAGACTCTGTGATCAGGAGGACAAAACACTGCAAACAGCTGTGCCTAATTTTAGCATCTGTTGGTTCTGTTTCTTCAGCACTTGCGAGTGCTGGAGGGGGGGTGGGGGGTGGCCTCATCACTCCCAGCTTATTAAAGACACAGCCAGAGGGATAAAGAGAGGAGTGTTAAATCACACTCTGGGTATTAGCTTGTGAGAGAGAGAGAGTAAGAAACAAGGCAGCAAGGCAGAGCTGACCAGCAATGGCATCCCTACCCTGCTGCAGGTTACCCCGTGCCCTGCAAAGATGCCTGAGGAGTTGATTACATCCACACACAGCATGGCCAAACTCATGTACGTTAATCATAGGGTAGGAGGCAAGAAGCAATGGGTCAGACAGCAGTCTCACCTTCCCCTCTGATAATTTCAACCTCGGCCTTTCTGCTTTTGAGCCTTTGCATCACTGTTCCCTAAGCAAGGTCACTTCACAATCTGTCCTGTCACCTGAGGTATGTCCAACCACGCAACGGGAGAGAGGTGAGACCTTCAGAAGGCTCCTAATTCTTCTCCTCAACTCTCAAACCACCTCTCTGCAGCACAGGAGAGGGAATGGCTTTGGTTTCTAAAGCCCAAACCGCAGAGCTTGAGCCCAGCAGACGCCTTGTGCCTCTCCAAAGGAGCCCGAGACCGGCAGGTGGAGCGGAGCGCTGGGCTCCATGCAAGTGCTGCTGCTGCCACCGCCAGGCCTGAACCGAAAAAAAGAGAGGAGAAAAACTGCTTTAGCTCTGCCAGGTGACCCGGTTTGAGATGCGAAAATACTAGGGTACTCCTTTCCCCTATGCACCCCCTTCCACAGTGCTCCCTTCCCTTCCCCTCCAAGGCTGAGTTATTAAGACACTCCACTTGCCCGCAAGCTGCAAATGCACAGCCCAGCGAGCAGTTAAGACTCTGCACCATCGACGAGCTGCAAAAGTCCTCCAACCGCTTTGCCAGGGCTGTTAAGGACACAACTGGGATAACTCTGCTCAAGTCAGCTGGAACAGCAATGGCCAGTTATCCTCTGCAGGGTAACAAGCCCACACAGACCAAAGACAGGCATTGGAGGAGCTGATAAGGCTCATCCAACTGCTAACGATTTTGTCTACAGTTATTTTTGTGCAGCTGGGAACAAGTGGCTACAGTCAGCTACTTGCCAGCTGGGGAGGTAAAAAAAATATCCAGCAGTTCTGCATCGTCGGGAATGGAAACACACCCAGCTCAGCCCCCCACCATGCTCCCAGATTTTCTCTCCTTGCTGTCAGAGCTTGTCATGGACCAAGCAAGACAGCAACATCTCAGGGTGACTGGTGAAGATGCGAAGCGAGAGAGGTGCTAAAGCGCAGGGTTTGAGCCTCTGCTGACAGTTGAGCAGCACCTCAATGTGCTGGATGGATTTAGATCCATTTAGAGAAGCCAGCTTGGCAGACAGAAACTTTCCTTCCCACAGCTGAAGGCAAAGCAGACAGAGGTGACCATCTCCATCCACCTTCATGTGCATAAGCCTCGCCAGCACGGACCAGCATCGCCCTGTCACGACTGCATCTCCACATTTTTGGGAAGCTTTGAGCTGCAGACAAGCCCAGGGCTAACGGATAAGTCTCCAAGCACGTGTTTCTCCCCACAAATCGGGTGCCAGCTTCACCCCTCAGCCTCCCCAGCTGCAGCCAAGCAACTCCCAGTTTGCACTGGAAAAGCTAGAGCCCTGCCCTGCTTTGACATCCCCTTTGGATGGAGGTGCCTGGATCCTAAGCAGCTCCTTCCATCCCACAGAGACTCAAAAATCCCTCCTGTTCTTCTTGCCGTGCTGGCTGGTGTGCAAGTTTGGCTGTCTTAACCTGAGACTGAACGTACAAGTGGGGCTGACATTTATTTAATCCTCATAGTAATGTTGACTGTGTACTTACTGAAACACCTCATGCTTGTGGAAGACATTTGTTTCCAAAGCAGCTTATGCTAAATTGCAGTGATATAAAGGAAACACTTATCCAATATTGACATTTACTGACTGGCAGCATACAGCTTGAATACTCATTTATGCTAGCAGCAGGGGGAGGGGAAACATCAGAAGGATCCAGGCCCTTCATGTCTGATGTTTTCAAGGGTTAGTCTTAAGTTGACAAGTGACTACCTGCCCAATATGCAAGGTGCAACTCCAAACCCAATGGCTTCTCCCATTCACTCCCTGCTTGGGGGAAAAAGAAAGTAATATTGGACCCAAGGCACAAAGCTTTGATCCTTCATCTAAGAGGAAGTTTCACAAAGTTCATCCCTTCCACTATGGGTGCATAACTCAGCTGTAATTAGCAAGGCTCCTTAGCCTGCAGCAGGCATCCTGCTGGGCAGCAAGCTTCTGCACAAAAAACCACCCATTATCAAACATTTGCTGTATTTCCCCTCCTACAGAATTGCTCATCCGAAAGCTTCCTGAAATTGTTAGCCTCTAAGATGCTTCAAGCATCCAACCAGACGCTGGCACAGCCAGGCAAAGCCTTCCCAAAATGGTTTTGCCACGTGCCATATCAAAAGTGACAGCAACTGAATCAGGAACATAAATTCACTGTCACATCAGAGGTGAATTAGCCACCATCTCACCACACAGTGCAACAATTCCACCAAACACAAAGGAACTGGAAGCAAAAACGAAGACATCTATTATCCCAGTGGAAAGTCTGACCTGCTTGCATCAATGGTTGATTGAGCAGCAGCTTATGGCAAAGCCCTCCAAAAAAAACCCCATCACATTCTGCTCCACTCCAAAATGCAACAGACCAAAAGCGTGCTGTAGCATTTGTTGCAAGTGGAGGCGTGGAAAGAACACATTAAGACAAGATCTTATCCTGAAGTTAGCATCTGAATTTAACAATGCAAGTGTTCCACCTCCTACTTGGATAGCATGTGACACTGAGAGAGGCAGGAGAGCCCAGAGCTGAGAGGTTCAGCTCGAAGTACATTTAGATTTGAAGCTGTTTCCTTCAACTCAGTAAAAGGCAGAGCCACTCAACAGCCAAGTGACCTACAGCTCCTTCTGCTCTGCTTTGGAGGCTGCTGCTGCTGCCACCGGGGAAAGGCAAACACTTAAGCATGGGTCTTGCCAGCAACGCAATAAACACACAGCCTCAACTGTACTCAAAAGGCATATTGAACCAGGACATCTGTCAGGCCACAGTTTCCAAGACCAGAACTCAGCATTTGCTCTGTCCTACTGCAACACACTGTTCAGAAATTGAGCATTTTCCTCTTCCCAGTTCAAGCAGTTTTGGAGTACAAACGTGTCCCGAGGTGCAGTGGAGGAATAGTAACCCAGGAGTTCTGAGTAGCATCAGGATCTGGCTAGTCACCCCTTGCCTTTAAAAACCAGCAGGGGTTTTAAACTTCATTTCTTCCCAGCCAAGAGAAAAAGAAATCTCACATGTTCCCTGGTATGTTTGAAATTAATACTGCAGGCAATAGATTCACACACACCCCCCCACCCATCCCAAAAAGCTGGGACATTTGCCAGGCCTGAAGGCAGGGCAGACAGCCTTAACAACCTCACAGCTCCACCAACTGCTTGAAAACTCAGCAAATAAGAGACTGATTTACAACCAATTTGTTTCATATTTATAAAATAAGCTTGTACACTGTCACTATGACCCTGGCTCTCTCTTTGGCCAGAGGTAACTCCCAAAGAAAGACTTGTATTGCTCCTTGAACAGAAGCTAAATTAGGGCCTTCATCAATCGTTGGTATAAATATGCTGATCTTGATAAACAGATAAAAGCTGTTTAACCCTACTGTGGAAGTGATGTAGAGCCAATCCTCCAGCAGCATTTTCACAAAGCCTCCTGCACCTCCAGCAGGCTGAGGAGCCAAAAGCCAGGGGCACGTTACCAACTTGCAAAGCCCATCATTAAACAGAGGTTTGAAACGAGCCACGGTCTCCATCAGGCTGCTCATAGGAAAACAGTTTATTCAAAGACCTTGATCCTCAGGCAGTTCACAAGCTAAGGGGCAAGTCAGCCTCTCCCCTTTATTTATGGCTACAAAAGAAAGAAGAGCATTGAGCCTTTTTATTCTAAGCTATGCAGTCCGACTACAGAGAGACTGGGAGCTGGTGCCATGCAGCGCTGGTAACCTGGCAGGGATTTCTGTGCACGTTTCTACTTCAGTCTGTGTCCCCTAAAACACCAGGAAAGCACAGAAGTAATCGACATCTGCCCGAGATGTGCCATGCATAAACCACCTAGGGACCTCTGCCTAACCTTGGAAGCGGCGGGGGGGATGTGGGTAGGGATGCAGCTTTAGCATCAGGGCAGGTGCTTCTCCTCCTTTGGCAAAGGGCATCTGGACAAAGCAGTAGCTCCTCCTTCTCTTCTTTTTTTCCTGAAAGCTTGTAGGAAAAGCCACTTTGAGCAAAGTCATCTGTGGTCCCCACATGAATCTCACTGCAGGAGGTACAGACTGGAGATGGGGGAAGCATGCAGAAAGCTCAGTGGTGTTAAAGCAGACATGGGAGGAGAAAATCCCACACTGTAGCTCTGGGATAGGGCAGGTTGGATGACAAAAGCTCAAATACGAGGCTTACTCTGCTTTCTCTCCCATGCAGCCCAGTTGTGAGCTTCTCTACCCCTTCCAGATGTGCACCTTCACACCACAAAGCACCTTTTCCAGCCACTGCTGTCTCCTATTCAACCGTGTCTAGTTGCACCTTCTTGTGCTGTGAGCTCTCTTCCCTCCAATTCATTTTTAAACCCCATTAGCATTTGTTCATTTGGCAGCACCATATGCACACCTTGTACTTCCCCAAACAGCTTCCCAAATGCACAGATTCACCTGACAGGTTTAGGAAAGAGCCCAACGTGTTTCCTTTTGCAAAGCTACCCTGGCTCTGGAATGACGTTTACAAAGGGGATCACAACCACAAGGTTTCTCCTTAGCAGGCTCATGGTTGCCAGACACAGCAATCAATCCACCAGTGCCCCTTGCACCTTGTGGGCTGCAGAGGGGCGAAGTCACCAGCCTTTGTACAAACAACTCCCAGCACTCTGTAAGCTTGCAGGTTTTGCCCCCTGTCACCCACTAAACTCCCTCTGAGATGCTAAAAAATCCTCATCCTCTGGTTTTAACCGGTGGGGGTGGTGGGTAGAACTGTCCTGGTTTCTCTCATCAGCATCATTTCCCCCTTTCTCCTCCTTGGGGGCTGATGACAAACCACTGGGAAGTTGAACCACCGCTGCTAATAATGGGCCCCTCTGACAGAAGACTGCAAAGCATTTGCTTCCAGGGAGGAAACCAAGTGAGCTGTGAAGGAGAAAAACATATCCTGCAAAACCCAGAGAACTTGGTATTCATCACCCTGAGGGAAAGCAAACGTGCCTTTAGAAAGAGAGCCCCAGACAGGCAGAAACCTTCCCATCCAAGGTAAACTTCAGATCCTGCCAAACTCATCTAGGTTGTTACAGTACACACCAGCAAGAGGAGGTGGTGGCTGTAGGTACATCTTCACTCAATGATGCTCTTTCCCACAGCACCACCTCCCAAAGCTGAGGTACTTTCCTCAACTGCTTCCAGCCTCCCCTAAGATGAGGGAGCAGAGGAGGGAGCGGGTAAGCCATTCCTCACACAAGAAGCAAAGGCAGTTTCACAGCAGCATCAATTTCTTCCCATCGAGAGCCACCACACATCTAGGTTTCCACCCTTCCAAAGCTCTGGTCCTGACAGTTTTTGAGGGCAAGTGGAAGAGGGAGCAATACCTGGGAGGAAAAAAAAAAAAGCCCTGAAGAGGGAATACTGACCTATTAACTTTCAGAAAGAGGAAACGCAGGCTGTTTCAGGGTGAAAGAGGATGCTCAAAGGGAAGGCAATCCTAGATTACCTCATGAGAATCACAGAAGTCAGCTTGGCTGAGCAATGCCTGCTTGTACCCAGGTGCAGCACAGACCTTAGACAGGTAGCAACACAGCACCCTTCTCTTGCAAACTCAGCTGGGAGCCTGAGTTTCAGCCTGGTTGCACAGACAGTAGGATGTCAGCATGCCACAGGGAGGCACAGGGCCCACAGGGTACAAACCCAAGGGCATAGGTGTATAGATCTAGTGAGGCTTTGTGTAAGGGAGCTTTCTTTTTTAGACTCCAGACCCCAGATCCCAAGTGAGGTTTTCAGCAGAGGTGATCCTCTCGTCCCTGTTGGCCTCAGCTCAGGGGAGTTTAAGTCCTGCCTGCCTTGTTACAGCAAATCCCTTCACGCTACTTTAGTGTCACAGGCAAACATACACAACCCTGCTTCAACACCCACCAACAAGAGCTGCTGAAGCTCCTGATGGGCAGGAACAAGTGATTTTAATTGTTCCTTCAATGTGAGTTTTGTCCCACAGGCTCTGTGTGCCAGCCCTCTGGGTACACACGTAACATACCCCATCCTCACAGCCCACCAGACATCAAGGAGCACCTTTGCCCACAGAAAGCAAACACCACCGCAGCCAGACACACCAAAACCACCACAGCAGCTGCTTGAAGGACAACCAACACAGCACACGCTGGAAAATAAGCTTCAGTTCCTACATCCAGGCATTTCTTCCCCTAAAGTGCTGTGTGAGTTGAAGGAATCCTTGGCATGAAATCCTATTAGGGATCCTTTGCACGGTTTCACCCCCAAAGGGAAAAGGTATGATGTTGCCAACAGCCCCTTTCTCACGTACTGTGAGAGCAGCAACTCCATGGAAATGCATTTGGTTCATCCTATGGGAGAACAGAGTTGAAAAGGCTCTGCAAGACACTCTCTGTGCCTCATAACCTGGCATGAATAAGCAAGGTACCAGATGCACAACTCTAGACAGGGGAGAGGAATCAGCTCAGCTCAGGCTTTGCAGAGCCACAGCCGGCTTTCAAACACAAGCTCTAGTAAAAAAAAGTGCATTAGCCCTTATTAATGGCTGCAAAAAGAGGGAGGAAGGAAGAAGCAAATCCTCACTGGAACCCAGACTCAAACTTACTCAGCTCTGCTAGCAAACTGCCATTTGACCTGCAGGGAGTTGAGAGGTTCCTGGGAGTGGGGAAGGGAAGCAAGAAAGCCAGGATCAGCTTCCAAATTGCTTGCTCTCCCCAGCCCTGCTGCTGCCCTGCTGTACCAGGGAGAGTTCAAATTTGTTCAGCCAGAAATCTACATGGAAGACACAGTGGGTTTCTTTTGTGCTGAAGCAAAGGCGAATGCAAACACAGCTTTCTCCCTGAAGGAATATTAGTACAAGCAGAGAGAGAGAGAGAGGGGAGAAGAGAAAAGGGGAAAGGAGGGCAGCGTGGGAGCCCAACACCACATCCAAACCCAGGAGAAGAAGAAATAGGGACAACCAGAAGCACAGCCACCTTTAAACACACCATCCCTTCCCAGGGAATAGGGGCAAACACAGCGTGTGGTGGGCGATGCTCAGCAATAACGTCTGGCTGAGCAAAAAACAAACCCACCCAGCTGCCCGTTGACAAGCAGTACTCTCTCTCTCTCTCTCCAAAAGTTTTATCCTTCATTTAATCAACAGATGGACTAGCTGCGTGGGTTTGGCTTGGGGTTGGGTTGGGTTTTTATTTTTTTTCCTTTTAAAGGGACCCCAAGCCCTACCCTCACAAAAACCAGCTTCAGCGTGACACAGATGGTTATTTGACACCGGGGATGAGCAGCAAGAGAAGGCAAAGCTTGAATGTGGCTGTAGCTCAGCATCTTCCACAGGTGACGGATAGTCCAGGGACCAAGCAACACGCAGCAGCATATGTCAAACGCTGCTTCCCAAAAGGCATCTTCCCCCCTCACACACACACTTTGTTTTTTATTTGAGGGGGGGGAAAGATTAGCACGTAGCGAAGTTAAAAGAGCAAATTCCTCCAGATTCACATCTCGTGTTGTTTGGGAGGTAGGATGCGGCTGTCACCAACCACCCCCGATCACCACTGTCACCATCACCCATCACCACTTATCCCCTTAGCTGGCTGCATTCAAACCAACTCTTCCTCCCCTTCCCCAGGAGTGAATCACTCCCTACCCGGGGGCTTTGCAACCGGCAAGCTCTTCCATGCAGGCTGTGGGCTCTCTCCGGGCTGGAACCAGCCTCTGCCACCAACCAACACAAGGCATTTTCCATTCCCCACCGAAAGAATTACCCATCCATCGCCTCTCTCCCAGCGCCGGGCGGTAACTGGAGGAGGTGGGGGGGGGGATGCTGTTGCTGAGCATAAACCGTGTTTACACACAAACACGATCTAATTAACGGAGCGGCAGCTGAAAGAACTCATTTGCATGCTGAAGATTTTTCTCTTTTTGATTTAAAAAAAAAAAGAGACAAGCTGCCTCGCCAGAGACACATGAAAAAACTCTGCAATCCTCCCTTCGTTTCTCCCCACCTTTTTTTTTTTTTTTCCCTCCCCTTTTCATGTGCAAGGCGCAGAAATCAACCCCTCCATCCACCTCTAACCCCCCAATTCGGGGGATAATCCCCCCCACATCAACCCTCCCCAGTCCGCCCAGCTCGGAAACTTAAGTACGGCGTTCAGTCCTACCGTGGCTCAGGAGGAAGCAGCCGAGGAGGAGGAGGAGGACGTCTGCTTGGAAAGCGCTCATTCCTCAGGGTGAGCTCGATGCTGTGGGGCAAAGGAGGTGG
>WBNH01012140.1:0-15100 GCA_013401255.1 Urocolius indicus | reverse complement strand
TGTGCCCAACTCTCACCCTGCCCAGCTCTCACTGCCTGGCAGCTCAGCCTCTGGGCAATCAGCCAGTGCTCCCAGTTTGGTGCCAGCAGGGAACTTGCTGAGGGTCCCTGTGTCCCCTCACCCAGGTGCTTGATGAAGATGTTGAACCAGACTGGCCCCAGAACCCATCCCTGTGGAACTCCACTGGCCACAGGCCTCACACTCCATCCTGTGCCACTGATCCCCACCTCATCACAAGATGCTCAATACCCGATTTCAGTGGGAATCAGATTCCTAAATAATCCAGAGACTTACCCTGTTGTGTTTTAGTTTATTCTGAAAAAAAATGTTGTTTGCTTGCAGACTGGGGCTCCTAATGTATATTAAGGCTGCTACACAAGTAAGACTCTTCTGTGAAGCTGCAAAAACACCATTAACATTTTCATGGCAATCTCCTTTATTTTCGCCTTTCACAAAGGACATCATTTCTCTCCTGCATTAAAACCAGCACCATTTTCTGACTTCCAGAAAAAAAAGAACATATTTCTTCTTCTTTTTTTTTTTTACCTCCTTCCCAGTGAAAACATTTCAGCTGGAAAATTCTCATCATTGTCATACTGACCTTTGCAAAGGGTTTTAAATCCTTGAATGAAACCAGCACGTTAAAGTGCGAGGGTTTTATGAACTGATTACCTCCGCTGTTTCGACTGTGTTGGTAGTCAAATTTGATTTAGAGGGCTAGGCACTTGAGCTGTGAATGTCGGGAAGAAAAAAATCAAGGGGGCCAAAAAGTAATGTTTCTCCCAGAGTTTTGGTTTACTGGAGCTGAAAGATGGCTGCAAGGCTATCTTTGCTTTACCTGCCAGGCAAAACTCTGTCTGGTTCTGATGGCAGGAGGGTTGGGACGTTGCTTTTCTTCTGTTGTCTCCAGTGACAGGACAAAGCGTGATGGGATGAAGCTAGAACACAAGAAGTTCCATTTAAGGAGAAACACTTTCAGTGCTGAGATGAGGGAGCCCTGGCCCAGGCTGCCCAGGGAGGGTGTGGAGGCTCCTTCTCAGGAGGTTTCCAAACCCACCTGGACACGTTCCTGTGTGACCTGATCTACGTGGGACTTGCTTTAGCAGAGAGGTTAGACTGGATGAGCTCTAAAGGTCCCTTCCAACCCCCACCATTCTGTGATTCTATGAAAAATCAAGTGCAAAGTTATTATTAAATGCTTGTCTTGGGTATCTCCTTCAAGTCTTTGTGGAATTCCAGTAATCCCAGTGCTGAGTGAAACACTCTATGGGGAGGAATATTAAACCAGTGCTGAGCAGACCCAGAGAGGTTTGTGTTTTGCAGGTGGGAAGCTCATGTTGGCTTCCTTTACATGAGAGCACAACTGCATCTCCCCATGAAATCTGGGGTTTGCATGCTTACCTGGTGCAATATCTTAACAGCAAAGAGCAATGCTAGAAGCTGGGAAGACCTGATGATAAACTTCTCCCTTCCTTCTGAAAGTCAAGGGGGATAAACCAAGTATCTTTCTTTTCTCTCCTCTTCCCCCCCCCCGCCCCTTCCTTTTTATATTTTATTCCACATTGACAAGTGCAATAGATATGAAACATCACAACAATGAAAAAGAATCCTTTCCACATGACTTTGACTCTCTTACTTCCAGGCTATTTACCGAGAAGTGCAAGAAACAAAATGTTCTGAAACGCTGCAGCAAAATAAGGAGAAGGGGGTGGGGAAGGGAGAAGGGGAAAAAGAAAGAGAGAATAATATAAAACATGTAAGCAACTTGATAAAAATGAAGCAATGTTGACAGAAAATGGAGTTTTAAACAGCAGGACAACAGCAACTCAGATGGATTTCATTCTCGTGTATTACAAAGCTAAGCCAAGCACCTAGAAGAGAGAGAGAGAGAGAGGGGAAAATAATCACACATTTCCTTGGTTTATAAAATCTTTCCCTTGTCATTTAGAAATAGAAATGACAAGTGAAAGCTATGCAGAGTCCTGCAGTAAAAACAGTGAGCTGGGACTCTGAGGCTTTCCCTGCTCTTGTTACAGAGCTTTCCCTGGGGCCTGAAGGAAACTCATCCCACAGTGCCTCAGTTTCCCCCCCCTCTGCATATTGCTTCTGGCCTTTCTCACCTGTTTGCAAGTGAAATGCTTTGAAGCATGAGTTATCTCCTGATTAGAAGGCAAAATCCTTTGGATGGTGGGGTGGAGGAGGGAGCAGTTGTTCCTCCAAATAATAGGAGCGATGCACAGCCCTTGGCATCCCCTGGAGTACCTTGCTGCAGGTTTGGGGCCAAGGAGCATCCCATGGAGATGGTAGGATGCAATGAAGCTGATTGAGGTCCTCTGAGATTGTAGGGAGACTTTTGACTCTCTGCTTTTCCCACCAGCAAGCCAGAAGGATGGAGGCAGGAGGCTGATCTCTTCCTGGCAGTCACCACCTTCGTGGGATGCTTCTTGCAAGACAACTCAGAGATGCCTTTTCATTTGGCAACAGGTAGGCACAGCCACCACTGCTTTCCTGTGCAAAAGTGAAGGCAGCTGCCTTCAAAAAGCCCCCAGCTATGCCAGCCAGACACAATTTGCAGCATCCAGCTCTCACGCTGCTTTGGTTTTCAGTGCCAAAAAGTGCCAGTCTTTTTCCACATCTCCCTATGGACCCTCTTTGAAAACGACCCAAGCAGAGGCTGGGAAAGCAGAGAAGGGGAGGGGAGGAGTGCCTGAGCTCTCTCTTTTTTTTTTATTGTCTCCTTGTCTCCTTCTTTTTCTTGTGCTATGTAGACAGCTGCCAGAAAATCTCAGCTTGTGGCACTTGATAAAGCTCTTGTACAGCAGGTCCGGGAACAATATGGGCAGAGATAGGCAAGGCCTGGAAAAAGCCTCGTGGGAAGAGAAAGACACTGAGGCCTTGAGGCTTAAAGATGAAAAATAGAAGGGCTGTGATGCTGTTTTCTTTTCAGGTGGGGGCAAGCAAGGCAGCGTGGCTTTTGATGGCAACCTGGCACCCACTTTTCTAAGGCACCAGCCACAAGGGAAGGCTGAAGCTGGATGTCGCAGGTCACTGGGACCCCTCTGCTGCTGCCAGGCAACAACCCTGAAGCTGGAAGGGTATGTTTGGTCCAATACCGAAGTCTTCATCAAATACCCCTTCCCCAATGCCTCCTGTAGTTTCCCACAGCCACTTGCTTGCTGCTTAGAGCTGGGTGTCATTGCAGCTCGAGCTGATGGTGTTGCACCAGGAGATGCTGCGTTGGGGATGGATTCACGATGACCAAACACCGTCACCAGCTGGATTCTCCTTAGGCCCTTCCTAACTTAATCAAGATCAGTCCCCTGACCATTCCCTGCCTGCTTTGATGCAGCTTTTTGTGCAGGTCCTTTAATGCTGAGTTATTTTAATGTCTTGCTTTGCATTCAGCTGGCTGGCTGCTTGCTTTTATGTCAGCGGTCCCTGTGCTGCAAGGTTAAAATAGCTGAGTTCAACCTGCTGCAGTTTTGAGCACGGATGAGCTGGAGGTATCTCAGCTGGTCTCTGGAGGCAGAGGGTTTATGAGGTGCTGTACAGAAGCTGGTAGTGAAGAGGGATGGCTTGCAAACCCTGGGGTGAAGCTCCACCAGGTATTTTCTGGGGTCAAGGGATAATTGCCACCGTGTGAGTACTCTTTGATCTGAACAAGTGCAGGGAGCACCAGGGAACCTTGAAGCAAGCCTGTAAAATTCTCAGCTCCCAGATGTGTTGGGGAATCATCTCTCTTGTCCAGCTGTGGTATGTTACAGGAGAATTGGGGCCAGATTTCACCCTCCATCACTTACCCTTAAGTGCCTGGTGATATTCAGATCTGGGTAGATTGTCTCAATCCACTGAAAACCTGGTAAACCTCAAGATTAGGGTGTTCACATGTCTGAACACGATAAACACTGGACTGCATTAGTGCTTGCTAAGAATTACCATCTGATCCTGAATTTTTCCAGGTCCCATTAAACTTTCCAGCTCACAACAGGGACTTTGGAGGAAAGGAGAGAGCTCTACAGCTCCTCCCGTGGTCTGCAAGAGAGGAGCTGGCTGTAGCAAAAAGCAAAGGGAAGTATGTGATGAGACTGCTGGACACAGGCAGACCTTTATCCTCTTCACCCAATTATATGGCTTTTAATATCAATTTGGGGGGGTAGAGAATTTTTCATCCCCAAAAGCATTATGAAACCTGGCCTGGGCTTTTTCTTTGCTAAGGAAAAAAAGGAAACCTGGAGCATGTACTTAATGCCTGAGCCACGAAGGGTTAAATAGAGCATTTGTATAAAAACAATAACTCCCATTGCTGCTTGATTGGCACTTTAATTAGGCCCATGTCCTTTTGCTGCCACTGCAATCAGATTGTAGGAGAATGGGAAGCTTCCACACTGTTATATTTATCTCAAGATTACAAGATTTCCATGGGTTGTTATTTTTTTTTTGCCTGATGCAAAAGGGAAAAGAAAGAAAGAAGAGGGGGGAAGGAAAAAAACCCCACTCCACTACCTTATAAATGATATTATTTAAGGCTTGGAGAAAGTGTGACTTCCTGATTGCAGCACAAGAATTAATCTGATTATGTTAACAAGGGATTGTTATGCTAAGAAGAATAGGGGGAGAAAAGTTCTGTGTCTCGAGTCTGGCAGCAACAAGAACAAGGACTCAAAAGCCAGCCTTGAATTTAAGAGCTCCAGCAGGAAGAAGAAAAGCCCAAAGTCCTTGTGGTTTTTTTTTTTTTTTTACAAGGCAATTTCCCCTCTTTTTCCTTCTATTTTACTGCAAGGTGGCTGTAACTTCAACTCCCAGCTCCCAATCACCTGCTGAACCTTCTGAGACTGGCTCCAGAGAAGTGTTACTGGTAAATAATGTGCCCAGCTTACAATGCCTATACCTAAATCTAGCTACATCCTAAAATGAGACAAGCAGTGAAATCAGGCTGAGCAGGGTTTTACATCCAGACATAAAAGACCACTCCAAGCCCAGCAAAGGGGAGGTAAATGGGACGCTGGAGATCTCCAGTTCCTGACCTTCTGGGGAGAATGATTTCTTTGTTGGAAATAAGGGTCATTTTACCCGCTGGAAAAAAAAAAGAGAGAAAAAATTATTACTGGGAAAAAAAAAAAAAGAAGAGATGGTTCTGCACTGCTTTTGCTGCTTTCAGGTGTAAAAAGGCAAACCTCTGGGTGATCCTGCAGCTCCTTCTTCTCCCATGCCATGAATGCCCCCCCCTCCAATTCCACAGCATAGGGGCCAAAAACCATCCACCAACATGCAGTCAAATCCCTCCTCCTCAGCTGGTTGCTGTTACAGGGGGATGAGCAAGAGCTCTGAGTGAATATTCAGCCCCATCATATTCTGATTTGTTGTTGGCTTAGGTTTGGGGTGAGGGGTGTTTTTTTTTCATCCCACCCCATCAGCTGATGCCAAAAGTTGGCTGTGAAATGTCAGCCTGTGCCTGGGATTTGCTCAAGTCGAGGAAAAGGAGTTTGTTTTGCAGTGGAATAGTTTCTTCTTCCATGATGCCATTTGATTGAGGTGGCTAATTACACAGCTTGAAGAGTAAATTACAGCTATCAAATATCCCACTGAATATTCACTTGCAAATAGAGAGGAAAAGGGAAACTTTTTTTCTGGGTGGGGGGGAGGGTGCTTGCAATTTGGAAGTGAAAACATTGTCTCTGATGGAAAGTGTTAACCAATCCTTTTAAAACCCCTCAGCAACTGCTCTGTTCAAGTGATATTTTCACAGGATCACAGCATGGTGGGGGTCGGAAGGGACCTGCAGAACTCATCCAGTCCAACCCCCCTGTAGAAGCAGCTTCCACCTAGATCAGGTCACACAGGAACGTGTCCAGGTGGGGCTTGAAGAGCTCCAAGGAAGGAGCCTCCACACCCTCCCTGGGCAGCCTGGGCCAGGGCTCCCTCACTGAAACACTCAAACAGCTTCTCCTTGTGTTTCAATGGAACTGTTTGTGTTGCAGCTTCATCCCATCACCCCTTGTCCTGTTGCTGGCTACTATAGCAAAAAGGGATGCCCCAACCTCCTGACACTCTACTTGTAAATATTAATGAGATTCCCCTTCAATCTTCTCTAGTTTGTTGCAGTCCAACCCAAAAATTCACCTCCTAGCCCTAAGCTACCTTTATAACTTTTTGTCTTTAGGCTTTGTGTACCTTTGTGACTTTTGGAAACATCTGGGATAGTGTGTCCAGCTCTGGGCCCCTCAGTTGCAGAAGGATAGGGAGCTGCTGGAGAGAGCTCAGTGCAGGGTCACAGAGANCCCAGTTGAGGTGAGGGAGCCCTGGCAGGGGCTGCCCAGATGGGCTGTGGAGGCTCCTTCTCTGGAGACATCCCAACCCAGCTGGATGAGTTCCTGTGTGCCCTGCACTAGGTGCTGCTGCTCTGGCAGGGGGGTTGCACTGGGTGAGCTTTCCAGCTCCCTCCCAACACTTAAGATTCTGTGATTTGCCCTTGCTTTAACATCTGATTTGTACAAAACGTGAATGACCACTTTAGAAATGGTTAAAACTGCCCAATTGGTATAAAAGTCATATGAAGTATATTGCTCATCAGAAAAAGAGGCTCATAGCAAAAAAACACCCAACCCCAATCCTTCTACCTCTTCAATTAGTAAATGCAGGGGAAAAAAAAAAAACACACCCGGATTTCATTCCCAAAAGGTAGAAAGATTTATAAGCAGTGAAGAAACTGTGAGTGAATGTGGAGAAGGGCATCAAATGCCTGGGTTGAAGCTGCTGCCTGAGCTGTTTCACATCCATCAGTCCCCTCTCCCTCTTTGCCTTTGGGGTGAAGGCGCCATTTGGATGCTTTGTTTGCTGATGCAAACACCTCTCAGGAGGTGCCAGTGCTCATTTTGCTGAGGCCAAACACAAAACAAACCCTTTATTTCACCTGCAGCTACAATAAGGTGCCTTTCCTCTGAAATACCATAATTTTAGGGAAGTACTGCTCCAGCAGTGCCAAAAACACCCCGTGCCTCAGTTTCCCTAAGGACACAGCTGGTGCTTACCTGGCTGATTCAGTTAATGTTTTCCAGGTCCTTTTGCTGCAAGAATCCTGCAGCAATCACTTGGATGGTGCTCTGAGGATCTTTCCCCCCACCCCTCCTCCACTCGCCTCCCTGCTGTGCCTTCAAGCCTCTTTCCCTGGGTAATGAGAAGTAAGCATCGGTTCTGGATGTCTCTTCGTGCCTGTAAATTGCTGGGGCCTATTAGGACACACACAGGAAGAAAAAAGAAGAAGAAAAGGGGTCAATTTTCTTGTCTTTTCCTCTTCTCTGGCCCTTAGGAACAAACCCAAAGCACACAGCCATCCCCACCCCCACCTTAGCAGCATCCTTGCACCTTCCAAGGCACTCTGGAGGTGAGGGTGAACCAGTGTTGTTTCTGGAGCATTTTGGCATCTCTTAACTTGCCCCATGTCACCCTCAATGTCCCAAGAGAGGAGATGTTTTGTTGTGTGTGAGCAGCATGTTGCTTTGCTCGGGGGGGGGACGACATGTTATCCTGTGCCCAAAGGGCCAGCAGTCGCTCCCAGGGGAAAGGAGGGGTATGATGTGAGCTTTGGAGGGTGGGCATGTGGAGTTTACAATCCTAAGGAGCCCTGGGTGCCCTTGGGGTTGGCATATGGGAGGAGAAGAAACAACAGGACCCTGAGCTGTGTGTGAAATGAGTCTCATCTGAGGTGTTGGTGTTGGTTGCTGTGGAGATTCACCCCACAGAAATGGGATGGAGATGCTTTGCAGAAGCTGCTGTTGCTCTTTTTGCTGGGGCTAAATGCAAACATTAACCCTCTCGCAGACACAATAATTCTTGTTTCTTTTTAATTCACAACTTTCTGGGGGCTAAAATCCTGATCCCTGGATGCAGGTGAATCCCAACTCCTCTGGCACATCCCACCCTGCTGCAACCACACAAGGAACTGAATGGGAGGGAGAGAATGCTGAGGGCACTCTGTGCCCAAAACAGCTGCTGGCTTCACTTCCAGAGCATGTTCACAGAGACAGACAGGCTCTGTCATGCCTGGCATGTCCCAGGAAGGGTAATTTTTTTTTCCATTGATGCATGATAGATTTTTGTCCTAGCATGGGTCAGAGAAAGCCCAACATTGATAAGTTTCATCTAATTTCAATTAGGGTCATTAAAACTTTTGCTCCCACGAGCTGAGCCTTTCCAAAAGCTGTGGAATGACAGCCCATTAGAGAGTGCTTATTTATAGTGGGGCATGTTAATTTTACAGGATCACAGACCAGTGATTCAGTGCCTGGCGTTGCTGAAAGGAATCACTCACAGGAGTAAGTGTGTGCTGACATAAAAGCACCTCAAATCCACAACCTCCTCGCCGGCAGAAGCTCCTAGGCTGGATGAAACACAGTGGTGAGTAGCATGAGGATGGCTAACCCCGAGTTGCTGGGGTGGTCCATGGGTTGGGAACCCAAAATGTGAGCTCCTGAATGATCAAATCCTCCCTTTTAGCCCCAGTTCTTGGCGCTGATGGAAGGTGGCAGGGACTGGAGTTCCACAGGGATGGGTTCTGGGGCCAGTCTGGTTCAACATCTTCATCAAGCACCTGGGTGAGGGCACAGAGGGACCCTCAGCAAGTTCCCTGCTGGCACCAAACTGGGAGCACTGGCTGATTGCCCAGAGGCTGAGCTGCCAGGCAGTGAGAGCTGGGCAGGCTGAGAGTTGGGCACAGAGGAAGCTGCTGAGCTTCAAGCAGGGCAAGGGCAGAGTCCTGCAGCTGGGGAGGAACAACCCCCTGGCCCAGCACAGGCTGGGGGTGAGCTGCTGGAGAGCAGCTCCAGGAGAGGGACCTGGCACTGCTGGGGGATCAGCAACTGACCATGAGCAGCAACGTGGGCTCGTGGGCAAGAAGCCAACGGCAGCCTGGGGGCATCCAGCAGAGTGTGGGCAGCAGGTTGAGGGAGCTTGTGCTCCCCCTGTGCTGTGCCAGAGCTGCTGAGGCCTCATCTGGAGTCCTGTGGCCAGTGCTGGGCTCCCCAGCTGCAGAGGGACAGGGAAGTGCTGCAGAGAGGCCAGTGCAGGGCCAGCAAGATGCTCAGGGGCCTGGAGCATCTTCCTGCTGAGGAAAGGCTGCGGGACCTGGGGCTGTTCAGTCTGGAGAAGAGGAGCCTGAGGGGGGAGCTCAGGAATAGTTACAAATATCTCACTGGTGGGTGTCAGGAGGTTGGAGCAGCACTTATTTCTATAGTAGGACAAGAGCTGATGGGATGAAGCTGCAATACAGAAAGTTCCACTTAAATACAAGAAAAAACTCTTTCCCTGTTTCAGTGAGGGAGCCCTGGCCCAAGCTGCTCAGGGAGGGTGTGGAGGCTCCTTCCTTGGAGTTCTTCAAGTGTCCCCTGGACATGTTTCTGTGTGGCCTGATCTAGGTTGGAGCTGCTTCTGCTGGGGGGTTGGACTGGATGAGCTCTAAAGCTCCCTTCCCACCCCCACCATTCTGTGATTCTATGATTGGGGTGAGGAGATCCAGACAAATGGGTGATTTGGCATCCAAGGAGAGCAGAGACAGTGCTGGCTGATGGCAAATAGAAGGGGTGCTTGTGTCTCACAGAACCTCCCCCCAGGTTTTTACAGCCCTGAGGTGGGAGCTGCAGGGTGCCCACTCTCTGAACCAGCCACCTGCTTTGCTTGCACTGTGCTCCACAGCAGGTTTTTTTCTGAACCTCTGGGACTCCCAGCTCTGCAAAAGGGCTTTGCTCAGCCTTTCTCTCCCCCAGCAAAGTGCTTGCAGACACTTGCTGTGAAAGATGCCGGAGATGAGGGAGGAGGAGGAGACAAAGATTATAAAAACCCCATAAAAATAGATAAAACTTCCCGCTTTGTATTGAATCCCCTTGGATTTTAAAGTGCTCTGAACCCAAAGCTTTCTGGGTGCAAGAATAGGAGGAGTAGGGGAGACAGAGAGATGCAGGAGGAAAGGAGCGTTTCTCAGACATGGGCCCAAATTGTTCTGGCCCTATGTAGGGCCTGATCAAACCCTGTCAGGGTTGAGAGACTTTTCTCCCAGAGCTACCTCTCAGGTCCTTTCTCCCTGTAGCAGTCTGTGGTCATCTCTCAAAGAGGGGCCAGCATCGCTCGGTATGGGGGGGGGCTGCACGACAAGGGACCCTAAGCAGGCCAGGGAGGGGATGTGGGGCTGGTGTGAGGACACTGAGAACATGAACAGATGGATTTAATGGGTCACCAGCTCTCCACTGCTCTTGTCCCCATGCCCCAGTGTGATTCCCCCAAGCACGTTCTGCCCCCAGGCTTGTCATAGCAAAATGGGATCATCACAGGGGTGGGATTATCACAGACAAATTTGAGAGATTTTGGCCCAAAATCCACGTGGAGATGGAGTAACACCCCACCATCCAGAGTCATTTAGGAAAGGGGCATTTTCTACCTCTTTTTGGAGGTCTGGGCTGGCAGCATCTTCCCGAGGCAGCTGGGCTGTGCTGAGCCACACAGGCAGAGTGTGAGCAGGATGGAGGCAAAGGGGTAAGACACTGCTTTCCAGGAGGAAATGTAACAGAGAGGCAAAACAAGAACCCTGGGCTCTCCCAGGCCTGTGTCCCTGCCTCACCTCCATTTGCAGACAGCACTTGCACCCACCTTTCCTTGCCAACATCACCCTTCTGTCTGCCGGTGATGTTGACCTCTGCCACAACCCCATTAAACCTGACCTACTACTCCCCTTCCCTCACCTCTGCCCACTCACTCACCTAATTACAAGTCCCCCAGGACACCAGTCACCCTTTCTCTCTGTTTTTCTATAGAACCTCCTGAAGCCCTGACCTTGGCTGAGCCCTCTGGGTGATATCAAATAATCTGATAATCATAGTGATAAGAGCAGTAATACTAATAACAAGTCACACTCTGGCTAGGGCACCTGTCACCTAGGCACACTAGTGCCAGTGACAACCAGCTATTACATACCTAGGCTAAGTGTAGTGGTGCCACAGATGGGTGTTAACAGCAGAGCAGGGGAGAAAGGAAAACAAAACCTGCCTCTCTTGACAGCTTTGCTGGCTTCTGGAGGTCAGCCCAGCTCCCCTCCCCATGGGCCTGAGCATCCCTGAGTCTTTTCAAGTGCTTGTGCATGGCCATCTCTGGGATGCTGGTGTCAATATACCCACTTGTCCTGCCCTCTGCACAAGGTTTGATTGCTGAATGGGTAATTGGCAGGGAGGGATGAAGTTTTTCCAAGGCAGGGGGTTTAACTGTGAGCACAAATAACCACTACATGCATGTTGTTGGGGGTGGTAGTGGGTTGTGTGTCAATCTGGAACGATTTCCCTGTCTAGTTTGTCCCTCAAGAGCAGGAGAGTCGGGTGTCTGTGCTGGTAAAATGATGCTTGGAAGGCAGGGAAAACCAACTAGCAGGGGCTGCCCAGATGGGCTGTGGAGGCTCCTTCTCTGGAGACATCCCAACCCAGCTGGATGAGTCCCTGTGTGCCCTGCTCTAGGTGCTGCTGCTCTGGCAGGGGGGTTGCATTGGATGAGCTTTCCAGCTCCCTCCCAACCCTTCAGATTTTGTAACTGGAGAAGTGATGCTCATGGGGCTTGGCCACCAGTGCAGGTTGGTTCCTCAAGTACTGCTGCAGATGAGGAGTTTTCCTGGGTGGAGAGAGAAAGAGAGACAAGCACAAGAGCCTAAGTCAGGTCACTTCTTTAAAACCATTACACCAGCTTGTGGTAGTTTTTGATGGTCATTGGGCACCAAAACCTCTGCAACTACTCCTAGGCTGCTACTCACATCTCTATAAACTGCACAAGTACCTGGCCCTTGGCCTACATTGTTACATCAGAGCATTTCCCCCTGTGGTGCTTTAGCCTGATGTCCACTCAGTCATAAAATCACTGCTCCTCCTAAACTGGGCAGGAGAGAGAGAGAAATGTAACAAAGGGCGTGTGAGTTGAGCTGAGGATGGAGAGATCACTGGGCAATGAGTGTCACAGGCACAACAGACTCAGCTTGGGGAGAAAAAGGTTTGATTTAGTAAAAGAACAATAACAGCAGAGAGGTGAGAAATCAAACTGAATTAAAAGATGTACCCCCACCCATCCTCTGCATGGGACTCTCCTTCCTTCCCCCCCAGCAGCCCAGGGGATGGGGATGGGAGTTGGGGTCAGTTCATTACAGATGGACTTTGCTGCTGCTGCTTCTTCTCAGGCTGAGGCTTCCTCACCCTTCCCACTGCTGCACTGTGGGGTCCCTGCCAAGGGAGACAGTCCCTCATCAAATGTTACCTAATTCTTTCCCCAGTTGCCACTTTCATAGCATACTCCCTTCTTAGGCCTTTTGGGCTGCCCATGGGATTTAACAGCTCCAGCAAGGCTCCCTCCTGGAGACTCCTGCCCTGCAGTGCCCACCCCCTTTTGATTGGGGGGCCTGGTGGTTAGTTTAAACTCCTTGAGCAAGTTTATTTTATGGCATCTTAACATATTTGCCACANGATGTTTCACATTCTCCCTCCCTGTTGCTGCTGCAGCTCAGCAACTGCCCAACAACAACTTCTCCTTCTCCAGTGTGTTACTCACTGAGGTGTCACCTCCAGCACTAATTGGCCAGGCCTGGGGCAGGTGCAGGGTCCAGCTTAGAACTGATTGACCCTAACCCTGTGAGCTACAGGGGAAGCTTCTGGCAACTCTTTTTGTTTAAAGGAGCCACCCCTGTAGCCCCCCTGCTACCAAAAAACCTGGCCCAGGTCAAAACCACTCCACTCTCCCCATCTCCCACCTCCCAACAGCTTTCCTTCCTTATTCTTGTAAGAGCTTCACCACATTAAGCTGCCAGAATCACTCCATTGCACGGGCTGCTTTCACCTCTTCCCCTCTACCTGCAACGAAACCCCATCTCCTGTTCTTCCCTTTTTTGATGACTTCTCTTCAGCTGCTGCAGAGGAGAAACTGCTCGGATCAGCAAACAGATGGAGGCTGAGGCATGTAGCATAAAATATATTTATCAAGGCAAACAGCTGTAGCCCATTTCATTCTGAAGATTTCTATTAAAAGTTCTCTGGAGCTACAAGCTGCTCCGGCTTCTGCAGCCAGAAGAAAAGCTGAGGGGACAAATGGTTTGATTCTTTCCAGAGCATTTCTTTTCCCCTTTCTTTAGCTCTTTGCTGCATGAAGAAAGCCTGAGCTAGCTCTCTTGCTTGTAGCTCTGGTTTTGATGAGGCTGGGAGACAAGCTGGGGTTATTAAAGCACATTAGAAGGGTGGATAAGGTGGAAATTGTTGGGTTCTTGGGGGTGTACAAATTCCCCCAAGTCACAGAATCATAGAGCCACAGAATGGGAAGGGTTTGGGAGGGAGCTTTAGAGCTCATCCAGTCCAACCCCCTTGCAGAAGCAGCTCCCGCCTAGATCAGGTCACACAGGAACGTGTCCAGGGGGGTCTTGAAGAGCTCCAAGGAAGGAGCCTCCACTCTCTCCCTCTAGGAAGTTGTTCCAATGCTTTGTCCTCCTCACAGTGAAACACAGAATCATAGAATCACAGCATGGGAGGGGTTGGAAGGGACCTTTAGAGCTCATTCAGTTCAACCCCCCTGCAGAAGCAGCTCTCACCTAGATCAGGTCACACAGGAACGTGTCCAGGGGGGTCTTGAAGAGCTCGAAGGAAGGAGCCTCCACACTCTCCCCTCTGGGCAGTTGTTCCAATACTTTGCCCCCCTCATAGTAAAATAGCTTTCTCTTATGTTGAAATGGAACTTTTCCCCCAAGCTACAAGCCTGGAGATAACATCATGATGTCACATCATCAGAGCCAAAGCTTGGATGGTCTTTGCTTCATGGTCATCTCTGGATCACTCTCAGACGCTGGGGCTGGGGCAAGCAGCTCCCACCTCTCTTTGGCAAAGTCTAGTTTGCTGTTGTCTTTGTTTGCATCCTGTAAAAAAGACTTTGCTGGCATGTTTAGAACATAAGAGTAAGGCCAAGTTTGGAGGAAGTGTGAAGTTTTGCTGGAGAGCAGCTGAGGATGTTTTTTTTGGCACACGGTTCCTTCCGTGGCGTCGGAAAATTCCCGTCTCCTGCCTCAGCTCCAACTGAACTCTTGACAAAGCTCCCAGAAAACCTCCCTGCAAATGGGAATTACCATTTTTTTTTTTTTTGCATTAAACATACTCTCTAAACTCTCAGCTGATGACTCATGTAGAACCCACCTCCAGCACGTCCTCAGTTGGGCAAACACATCCTCAGACTGGGGACATCCCATCTTTTGGCGTCACCTGCCACCGAAGCCACGGCCCAGGTGGAAGATGATGCTTCTCTTGAAGATAGACTCAACACTGATCATGAAAGGTGAAACCACCTCTCCGTGACCCACTGCTGTCCCAAATCCTCCCCTTTTTCTTTGCACCTGCCTGCATTTCCCTGCAAAGCCTTGGCTTGGAGCTGCAGCTGACAAGACACACGCTGCACCCCTCTTCCATCCAGCGGCAGCCAGCAGCATTTCAGCTGGTCCAAAAACCCATCCTAACAGATCCCAAACCATCAACAACATTTTCCTCTTATCAAGAAAGCGCTGCTTTCTTTTTGTTTCTCACTTTGCTGCTTTTTTTTTCTCCTGGCAGCTCCTCCTTTTTTATCTGCCTGCAGCTTCCCCAGCCAACAGCTCTGTGTTTCATCCCAAATTCAGCTTTCTATTTTCAGCTGAGCGAGCAGTGGGATGAGGAGTTTGCCTTAAAAATGTGCTTGGAGGACTCAGGATGCCATATGTCCCTTGAGACATTCATTGCCATCCCCCTGAAGAGGGAAACTGCTGGAGCTGGGGACCAGGGACTTGCCTGGCTCTTGGGAAATAGGAGATGGAAGAGGGTCAGCAATAAGGTAGTGAGGTGAGGAGGTTAAAGCTTGAGAGCAAGACCCAAGAGATGTTGGGTTTTGTTCCAGCTTGGCTGCTGGGTAAAACCTCACTGCTCCCCGTGCCTCAGTTTCCCCTGTGCTTTGCATTGCTCTGCTTGAGCAGCCTCAGTGGGTGATTTCATGTAGGGAAATAGAGCAGGGAATGAAGGCATATGGGGCATGAAGGGCACAGCCAATGTGCCATCATTGAATCATTATGCTTAGAAAAGAC
>WBNH01012137.1:1713-14919 GCA_013401255.1 Urocolius indicus | reverse complement strand
AAACCGGCCGGCGCAGCAGCCGCATACGGGGTTGGAGGGGAGGGGAGGGGAGGGGAGGGGGGGTTGTTACGGCTTTGCAAAGCACTTGCTGTTGTTTGGGAAGTGGCGTCGATCAGTCTGCCCAATTAAAGGGGGGATGCCTTTGCCCCCACCGCCCTTCCCCTCTACAGCTTTTCGTTGCCTTTCAGGAGAGCGTCAATGCCCCCGCCGCCGGGTCCGTGTGAAGCACCAAGGTGCTGAGTTTTTTGCTGGGCTTTGAAGCGTTCAAACAAGGGGCTAAGGCAACCCGGCCCCTGGAGCAGAACCTTTTAAATCCTGACATTCCTTCGCAGTCTTCGTCGACCGTAAATTTCCCGATAGGTTATTTCAACAGCGGAGGTCGGCAAGTCCCACACCGACCCAACACACCCAACCGCTCGCTCCTCTTTGTTTTTTTTAGTGCTCCTCAGCCTCCTTTCCAAACCCCCCCTCCCCTTCCCCTCCCCACTTTGCAATTGAATATTTGACGATATTAAAATCACCAGTGATGTTAAACGCTTGGATCTTGTCACCGGGACGATATCTAATAGATAATAAACACGGGAAAACCTCCAGCTATGAACAACTCTGAGCTCTCTCCCTTCCGACGCACAGGCTTTTCTGCTTTAACACCGTTTTAACAGCCTTTTGGGTTGGGTTCGGGTTGGTGGGGGTTGGTTTTTTTTTTGGTCCCTCCAAGATCGATTAAAAAATATCGAAAAGTCGTATTAAAAAGAAAGAGAAATCTTTAGAGGCTGAAGATTGATTAAAGAGATGCAAACAGGGTGGATTGAGTTCGTTAAACGGACAAAACGTCTTGTTAGCAAATTACAGTTAAAATTCGGCACGATGAACAAATGAATGGCTACCCAAAAACCACCAAAACACCGTTAAACAAACGTCTGTAAAGATATTTTACCGCAAAATAACGCGGATTGTGTAAAATGGGAGTGCGGGGGAAGGTTTGCAAACGGCTTTTACGGAGACTTTGGTGGGGTTTTTTTTTTTTCCAGGCCTCCAGTATTAGTGGAATTAGGGTTGGGGTCACTGGACTGGTCACTGGTGTCAGATGTTATCGGCTCATTCATTTCCTGCAAGGGACATCAGCCTTTCAAGTTTAGTGGAAGGTAGAGGAGCTGTGGCCAGCTGGGAACTCTCAAAACAACAACAAAAAAAATAGGAAAGAAGGAGGAAAAAAAAAATAGTCCAACCTTTACTAACACCCTCCCAAAATTCATTCACAAAGGATCGGGGAAGAGTTTAGAGCATAAAATNAAAAAGGAAAGGGGGGGGGGGGGGGGGGGGGAGGGGAAGCCTCGAACAAAGCAGTTTCGTGGGAGAGGGGGGAAAATAATAGTAATAATTCCCGTATTTAAAAGGTGTTTCTGTCCTTAGGATTTGCTAAAATAGACGTTGGTTTTGGTGAAGGCAATGATGGGAAGCTGGGCTCGCCGTCTCTCCGAAACGCACCGCAAAAGCTCACTCGAAAACTGCGCAACCAAACCCGGCGGCCGGTGCCTTTTACCACCTTCCTAAAACTTTCACGCTCCCAACTCGGGTTTCTCCCAATCCAAACCGACCAAACAAAACACAACAAAACACCCCCCCCGCCTCCAAAAAACAAACCCCAAAACCAACCCAAACAACCCCAAAACGGGAGAAAAAAAAAAAACCGGCAGACAAACGAGTGACCCGCGTGCTTTTTAGAACAAAACAAAAGTGTTTTAAAAGCTTGAAAGCGGGGCACAGCCAACATTTCTTCCCCACTGGCAGACGGGAAAGGTGCCGGAGAGCCCCCCCCCCGCTGCTCCTCCTCTCCTCCACTGCTCGGGGCTTTGCTTTGCTTTGCTCCGCGGCCGCCCCCACGCACGGCAGCGACTCTCTCGATGATGTTCGACTGCCCGTCGGGTTTCCTAACGCGGTTTCTATCGCAAAGGCGGAGGGATGGAAGGGGGGGAAGGTTTTTGCGGAGGCTGCCTCAAGGCGGAGACTCCATGGCCTGGGGGTCGGTGCTGAGCTCTCCCCGCTCAAACCCCCTCATCACCTGCAGTTTGGGTGCCAGATTCGCTTTCCCTTTCCGCCGCCGCGAAGCTCCGGGGCGGGGGGTGAGGGGGTTTGCCACCGGCCCGACGGGCTTTGCCCTCGACAGCTTCTCAGGGCACGGTCGGGGAGGGGAATGGAACGAGCGTCTGCAATCGCTGGTGGGACGCCGAAAGCCGCCGGGTGCGAGGGCTCTGGCAGTGCCCCGTGAGCGCTGCTTTTGGGGTCTCGTTTAACGTTTCCCCGCGGCACCGCTCCCGCAGGATTGTCATTTCATAGAGGCATTTTAAACCCTGGCGAGGGGCGATGAGGGACGGCATTCGCCCGACGGGCATCTTTACGCGGGGGGGGGGGAGAAGAAGTTACCGGGTTTAAAACGCAGCGCGCCCGTCCCGAACGGCGTTTGAGGCGTTTGAGCGGCCGGAGCAGAGCTTTGGGAGGCTCCCGACGGCCGCTGCAGCTGGGGCAGGCGGCGGCGGCACCTCCGCGGGCGCGCACGGCTCCTCCTGCGCCGGGGCCACGGGACGGCCCCTCCGCGGGCGCGCGCGGCTGCTGGTGGGGAGGGGGCGGGGGGGGGGAGGGGTGGGGGCGGGGGTGGGCGCGGCGGGGACGGGGACGGGGGGGGGGGGCGGGCGGGGGGGGGGGGGAGAAGAAGTTACCGGGTTTAAAACGCAGCGCGCCCGTCCCGAACGGCGTTTGAGGCGTTTGAGCGGCCGGAGCAGAGCTTTGGGAGGCTCCCGACGGCCGCTGCAGCTGGGGCAGGCGGCGGCCGCCCCTCCGCGGGCGCGCGCGGCTGCTGGTGGGGAGGGGGCGGGGGGGGGGAGGGGTGGGGGCGGGGGTGGGCGCGGCGGGGACGGGGACGGGGGGGGGGGGCGGGCGGGGGGGGGGGGGAGAAGAAGTTACCGGGTTTAAAACGCAGCGCGCCCGTCCCGAACGGCGTTTGAGGCGTTTGAGCGGCCGGAGCAGAGCTTTGGGAGGCTCCCGACGGCCGCTGCAGCTGGGGCAGGCGGCGGCCGCCCCTCCGCGGGCGCGCGCGGCTGCTGGTGGGGAGGGGGCGGGGGGGGGGAGGGGTGGGGGCGGGGGTGGGCGCGGCGGGGACGGGGACGGGGGGGGGGGGCGGGCGGGGGGGGGGGGGAGAAGAAGTTACCGGGTTTAAAACGCAGCGCGCCCGTCCCGAACGGCGTTTGAGGCGTTTGAGCGGCCGGAGCAGAGCTCTCGGCGGCCCCCCACGGCCGCTCCAGCCCCGGCAAGCCGCGACGGCACCTCCGCGGGTGCGCACGGCTCCTCCTGCGCCGGGGCCACGGGACGGCCCCTCGGCCGGGGCGCCCGGCTCCTCCCGCGCCGGGGACACGGGAGCTCCTCCCGCACCAGCACACGGGTAAAGCCGGGCCCGTGGCAGAGCCGACCCTGGACGGAGCCCCGCGACCAACTCCCAGAGTTCAAAGCAGAGCAGCCGAGCCGTCGGAGCGCCCGCAGCGGGGTCAGACCCGCAGCCTTCTGCCGGGCGTGCCGGGGTCCTCACAGTTCACAGCAGGTACCTGAGTTGGGTTACTGTAAATAAGCTTCCCCGATGACACGGTTTATTTGTCTTACAGAGCACTCAGACCGCGCCGAGCGGGGACGCCGAAGCCTGTGCACGCAATGGACGGTTGATTCCCTCCTCCCCAAGCGTTCGGCTCGCCAGTCAGTGGGACACGAGGGCTGGCAGCACCTCAGCTTTACAGATAAAAGACAGTCAGCCATGTCAGACGCTAGAGAGGAGACTGACCTGAGCCTGAGGAGACCTTCTTGAATGACCTCATCGTCTTCTGAGGAACCTAAAATCAGAGAGCTGCAGTCAGTACTGTGTACATTACACCAGAGCACGATATTTAATTACCTCTTCTCCAGTTTAACGGCTCATTAGAAGGCCGTAAAATGCCAGGGCACTGACTCTGTGAAGTGACCTGTAACCTTATTAACTGTTGGAGGCTTACCTAGCTCATCAGAACCACAATGAGATAAACCCAGGCACAAGGCAAGAATCAGCCTTTGCTTTTCCCCCCCTCCCCCAAGCATCCTTAAGGCATTGCCCCTTCCGTTGGTCTCTCCCGAAAGCTGCACAGGGTTGATGACAGGGAGGGAAGAAGACACAGATTTGCAGGATATTGGAAGGTGTTTGTTTCCTTTATCAATATTTAATCGCAATAGGTAACCTAAGAACTCGAGAGTTGTCTCTGCTATGCTTAAATCGTGCAAATTAAGCAGTCATACCTTGCATATGACTGAAAACCCCCCAAAAATGGTTCTTCGGGGGGGTACTTTTGATCTAGTCGAGCAAGGCCCGGCTGATTTTGGACAATGCCAACATCACACAGAGAATTAGTACTGCAGATGGCAGGAGGCATGAAGGAAATGACCTTGGTTTTGGAGTGAGCTTGTTTTTTAGGCTGTCCGGTTTGTTTAACAGATGAAAGATGGCCAGGGCCATGCACAAACTCACCTGCTACAAGCCTGTCCTCTTACTATCTTTTGAATCATCTGCTTTAACTGAAACCCATCCTAAACAAACACGGAATTGCATTGCTCTCCGGTTCACACCTAAGCCCAAGTCTCTCCTCTGATAGACAAATCTGAGATGTTTAAGAGCACCTCCTGACAGCCATCCTGCTTCCCAAAGCAAAATGGGATGGATATTCCACTAGGAGTGGGCACAGCTGGAAGAAGAATAACCACAACCACATGAGAATCAGATTGCTCTTCACTTCTTTTCCCCTACAGTCAGTTACCCCCAGTCCTTTCCAAAACACCAGCGATGAATGGAAAAGGAGATGGTACAATCTCTCTTCCCAGGGCAAGGACACTGGCCAGCGGATGCCGTTCCTCTCTGCCTGTGTAGTAACTTCAGTTTTCCACCGGGACTGTGTGGATTTCTGCCTTTCCTTACACCTAGCTCTGCTTTTACACCTTCAAAAGCAGCAGAGCCCCAGTCTCCTGCGTCTGCTGCTTTGTTCTGCCAACCTGCGGCTGTGTGGCTTTTGTGTCTTTGGGATTTACTTGCATTATTTATACAACATAATGAAATATGCAAGCATGGGAAAGGATCTCTTCTTGGCTTTGGCACGTACTCTGCTTCGGTTTGTGAGGGGATAAAAAAAAAAACCCCCACAAACACAGGAGGGGTTCTGTCAGGACTTTCACAGCAGAGAAGTACCCTTAAAAATTGCAGCATCAACCAGCCCAAGCACAAGTTGCTCTTGTTTCCAGTGTCGCCGGTTTTTGTTTCAGGGTCACAGAAGGAGATTGGATTATTAAATTAGGATAAAAAAAAAAAGAGAGAGAAAAGAAAGTAGTTATAAGAAGCTTTACCAACATGATACATAAAACCTGGGACAAGGGGCAGTTAGTGTCGAATAGCCTGGACGTTCTGATTCCATCAGCTCATTCTAACCAGGTAGTTTACCTGAGGAACTCATTGGCACGTGTTTTACTGCACCCTCCCGAAAGCCGTAAGAGATGAGACCCAGGGTTTGGGCTCTGAAAAGGCTCCCGGTGAGCTCCCCAGTGCCTCCCTGTGCTGCACAAACCAGGGAAAATACTTGGCATTTTAACTCTGAAACTATCTTGGCGTTCACGTGAACCTTGTAACTGCAAATGACCAAACGATAAATGCTGTTGAGGAAGCACGTACTGGAGGCCACGATGGCTTTAGACGAAAAGCTACTTGCTTTGAAAGCAGCCCTTGTTTGCAGTATGCCCACACTGCATGTATGCGCAAGGGTACTGTAACAGAAGCCACAGAAATTAATGCCACAGCAGAAGGAACTATTGCAGGATAGGAAATAGGATGGAAAGACTCAGTGTCAGATAAAGGCACACTGAGAGACACGCAGCAAAGGTAAATCCACCTTTCCTCACAGGTAGCACATTCTGTATTTTAACTCACTAAACAGATGACATCGTTTATTTTTGACAATTTATTGTCCTTATAAAACAGTAACTTTATACCTATTTAAAACCCGGCTCTTGGACAAACAATTGTTTTGAGTCCATTTCAGCAAGTTTGCTGCCAAAAGATTCAGAAAACACAATCTCTGCTTGGATGAGAGTAATGCAGACTTGACAGGTACCCCAGTTAAATAAACTCTTAACGCTTTCACCCAAAGATGATTTGAACAGAGAAATTCAGATGGGTTAAAGCTGTTCCTTTCATACGTAGCCGGTGGTAGCCAAGGGGCTGATGTCTTCCACACAGTAAAAGCAGCAGCACTTCTTTCAAAGCACGATGAACGCTGTAAGTAGGGCCAGAGAACAAACCCCGCCAACAATTTATTTGATATCAAACAGGCATGACAGTGATGCAACGGAGAAGAGGAAAACATATGATGTGAAAGGAGCTCTTTTACTCTACCCATCGGCACGGTGACTTTAAACGGATGAATGCTGCAAAGCGCGCGCACGATTAAAACCTCTGTGTACAGAACCCAAGCGCTGAAAAACCTACACCATCAGTTCTTAATATGTACGTATACACCCTCCCCACACACGTCGAGCCCAGAGAAAGCATTTTGTAATGAACAAGCTTTGCTATCTGCCCTTTGAACCACTCAGTGAAAAGGAATTGACGCTTGGTTCTTGTTCACAGATCTTGGCAGGAAGCACCATGCACACTGCATTTGGTTTCAGAATTAAGGACACTTTCAACACTCTGAACTAATTTCCCTGAAGAGTACGTCCGTGGCTCCCTCAGCGAACGATTCTAAACTACGTATTTCACCCTGGGGTGTTTTCATGGTTTTAACTCTCCTTTCTGTTTCATGCAGCAGAATATCGTTAGCGTGAAATGCAGAAATAGGAAAAACCTGACTTTCCTGAAACTCTCCCCTCAGATGCCCATGTCCTTTATGGCACTGAAAGGTTGGGGGGTGGGGGGAAAGCTGAAAGCTCTCACAATTTCACTCTTAATCCAGCCACAGTTTTCTTTGCTTTTCTTTCACACTTCACACACCATTACAGAGTTGGTTTTTTTTTTCCCAGCAAGTGAAAACAACAGCAAGAGCAGGTGAGGTGACAAAAATCTTCTTAAAAGGCTGATTCGAGAAAATTAACCGAAAACCTAGCAAATTCAACTGGAATTTCTCTTTAACAATTGTGCCCAATTTCTGTCACTGGTCCGAAGGAGAGAAACGAAGAGTTTGAAGTAAAGAAAGCAGCTCGCCGACAGTCCAGGTATGCTTCTCCCAGACATCAAAAGAGGCTAAGTGCACCTTAGCTTTTAAGGAGTAGAACAGACACTTTTGAAGCTCAAGCACACAGTCATCAGCTGTGTAACTGCGTGTAAGAATGGCATTTGACTACAGTGAGAACAAAGCCAGAAAGGTAAAATGTGCTTCAGCTGTTGTTATGAATCAGATCCTTTTGGGTGATTAAAATAGGAGCAGTAAAATCAACTGTGTCCAGAATTGGAGCCAACGAAAGCCTGACAACCATTTATCACTATTTAAAGTGGTTAAAGTTTCTCTTCACAACGAAATGCTATTACTGTGTTAATAATACTGACAACCCTTTCAGCATTAACAAAAACCCATTCCGAATCTGTTTCGTTCAAAACATTAACAACACCTCCTGAAGGAACACGAGGAACCTGAAAGTTCTTCTCCAGCTGTAACTACCCCACGATTCTACGCTGAAGGAGATGAGTTTTAAGGATTGGAATGTGTAAACAATTCCCATATTCAGTGTGTTTTGGCTGTAGTGTTGTCTGCAATCCCACACAGTCTGCATTTGAACGGAAGGTGCAGTATCAGCTGTGGTAATGATCAGTCAACAAAAACCAGTGTAAAAAAAACCACACGATTTAAAACCAAAAACCACACCATCCTCTGCTAGAACTGCTTTTCCTTCTCCTTCATACTTAAAAGCATTCGGCTCCCAGTTTACTGTTCGACGTTGCCACAGTGTGATTCGCTACACGCAGCAAATGAAATGACGAGGAAACTGCCTTGTGACCTTATTATTTGTTTTCAGGTGGAATTTTCTTTGTGTTTTTAAAATTCATTAGTATCAGTACTCAGTGAGGACAAACTCTAAAAGCTACGACTCTGAAGTCACAGGTATTTTTCACAGCTTGATCACGGATTTATTATGTAGTTATTTCTATGAGAAACTATATATACACACACACAGACAGAGAGTCAGGTTTTATTTCCCCACTGGAAAACTATTTGCAAACAAACCAGTGCCAAATAAAGCCCTGAAACATACACACATTAAAGGCCAAGTTAAGAAAGAGCCCTTATGGCAAGGAGGTGAAATCAGCATTTCCCTTTTCAGTTTAAAGATAAACGCTGTTTCTCCCATCCCCCCTGATTACACTGAGCTGAATGTTTATTGCTCATGCTCGATGTAGAGGTGGTACGTTTTTAATCCAGAATTGCACATTTTTTCCCCCCCCCTCAATGCACAGCCACCTGTAGTGTAAACAACTGGTGCAACTTACCTCTTCTGTTTAAGCTCTAAGAATACCCTCAACCAATTAAGACTTCAACATCACCCCCTCTCAGAAGCGATGGCACTGCAACAAGTTTCATCTTTAAAAACGCACTGTGTAGGCTTTCATTTGTTTCTATGACAACTTGAGCACGGTTTGTTCTGACCTCCCTTCTGAGGTTTTTTTAACATTAATCTCATGCTTGCTTTCATGGCACTCGCGCGTCCTTCGCATGCAGCTTTTACTTTATGAACAAATACGCCTTTCACCTGCAAAATACAGAATCTTCTTGGTTTTGGTTTGTGAGGTTTGGGGTTTGGTTTTGTTTTTTCGAACCACTGAATTATTGCTTGAGAAGAGTAATAAAGACGGTCATTTACAAATCATTTGTCTTTTGCGACAGGATCAAATGCAGCCATGGATATCGTATATTAAAACAACCAAAGCAAAGGTTATAAAAGTAAAATAATTGATGAGTGGGTGTATTTTAAACACCAACATTCCCTTTCCTTACAATGATGAATAGCTCGGGGTGTGTGGCATTTCTCTTACTCTAACCAGAGGGGACAGCAGTCCTGCACATCATACCTTCTGCCTGAGTCACTGCTTCAAACCAGTCACACAATGGCCGCTTCTAAGAGACTTCACGTGCACACCAGTCCTTCATTCAAACCAGAAAAACACAATTGTCAGCCTCTAAAACCAAAGATGCAAATCTTTAAATGCGGTGCACACAGTCGCTATTTGAAGCAGGTACAGGAGACACGGTGCTTGAAGGAAACGCAGAGCCCTGCCGTGCGATTCAAAACCAGCAGTGAGGGTGCAAATTTCAACCGTGTCATTTGTGGGGGGATTACCCTTGGGTGCTGCAAATTCTCAACGTGCTGTGAGAAACATAAAACGCTACTTATAGAACATTTATTAAATACCTTTAGAACATTATCAAAACGCAGTTGAGTGTGAATGTGATCCTATTAATGTAAACATTGTCCAGGGCCCTGAATGTGAGTGGAGGAATACTACACTGCACGTAAGGAAATGACAACCACACGCACATACGAGTCTTGGTCTGTGTATTTACTGTGCAATGACAGGGAGAACGCTGCAGACTGGAAGCGGGATTTTTGGGAAGTGCTTTGCTAGGAGTAATAAGTAGGTGCACGAATCCCAGAATGCAGGGAACATGCGGTTTAACTTTACTGGAATCACACACCACGCATCCTTGGGACTGACCTCGTTCTTTGCCCACTGAAAAAGCAGGAAATGGCTCCACGCTCTTCCCTTCTCTGCCAAGCACAAATCCTGAACACAGATTTCGGATTACCCAGTGCTACACCGAGGAACGGATTTAAACCTTTCAAAGCAGACAGCTCCATTTCGCTAGCACAGACAGTTCCATATTACAGCCACATTCAAGGACAGAGGGGATTGTGTACATCTACCTCCATTTCTCTGTGGAAACCGACCGGTTCAACACCAGGGTCCTCATTTTTTTTTTTTCTGTATAATTAAGCTTTTGTTCAACGGTGAAAAAAACTAGAAACCGATTGCTTGAAAATGAGCTGCATGACCTCTGTCCCTGTTTCTCACCTCTGACCTTTGATTTGAAGCCCCTGCATATCAATTCGTTCTATTTTTAGTAACAGAATGCTAAAAAGTCCGTTTATTTGACACATTATTATTTTCCCATGTGAAACATGTCAGGGTTGGTGTTTTCAGTCTTTATTTTTAGCCTCTCCACACTACACCAGAGCAGCATGTTTGTGGTTTTTTTTTTACTGTAAACACCTAGTGTGCAATTACAGAACATGAACACTTGTCTCTGGGGTGAAAAAAAAACCAGCTTTCTTTTAGTGTTAATGTACTGGATATGCTGAAGGACACTAAAGTGACTTTAGGAAAGAAAAAGAGTCACATTGTGTGCACTTCAAAATGTATCAGTCTTTTCTTATAGAGAGGAAGAAAGGGAAAAAAAAAACCCTCTTGTGTCTGTGTGCATACTGCTGACAATGGATACTTGTTTTTCTCCTGAAGCATCCCCGTGCCATGTGCCAGTGGTGACTTTGCTCGCACGGATGATGCGCTGTTTGGATATTACCTTTCAGAGTGTCCTTTCACAAACTGAGCCTGCGGTTAAAAATAGCAAACAGCAAGCTACTTCCCTAGTCGCTGCTTTCATCCGCGCTTCCATTTTATATAGGTAACGTTACGCTTCACCAATTTGCCTTCAGTTTTAAGATATATTGTTTTCTCTGCTGGATGTGCCCTTTATTCCAAGGGGGGGAAAAAACTCTGCCATGGATATCACCGCCAGCATTCGGTACCGGAGCGATCGCAAGTGCGTGACAGAAAAGCTTTAAAGTGAAAGCATTTCCCTACCGTGACACCCGCCCCCTCCTCTTGTGAATCACGCAAAAAGACAGGCGACGACTACACGGCGGCGACGGGACGGGCAAGGGGCAGCCGCACCGCCCGCGGCTGGCGGCCTTCAGCACCACGGACAGCGCCGCGCCGCGCCGGCCCCGCACCGACCCCAACCGCGCGGCTCCGGCTCCAGCCCCGCACCGACCCCAACCGCGCGGCTCCTGCCCCGCAGCGACCCCAACCGCGCGGCTCCTGCGGGTGGTGAAGCTGCGATGGGAATGGAAAGCTATCTGGGAACGGGAGGAAAAAGGCAAAGAGGGGGACAGCGATACTTTAACCGCTCGGGGTTTAAAAGTCGTTTCTGCGCCTGAGGGATGCGATTGGAACCGGCTGGCGGTAGCTGAGGCAGCAGCCCTTCAGGCCTAGGTGGGGCAGAGAGCGGTTGGTGTATCCTCCTCCGTTTACTTATCACCATTTTTCCTCTTCTCAAGTTTTCAGCACGTGCCAGCTAACANCCAGCCCCGCACCGACCCCAACCGCGCGGCTCCGGCTCCAGCCCCGCACCGACCCCAACCGCGCGGCTCCTGCCCCGCAGCGACCCCAACCGCGCGGCTCCTGCGGGTGGTGAAGCTGCGATGGGAATGGAAGGCTATCTGGGAACGGGAGGAAAAAGGCAAAGAGGGGGACAGCGATACTTTAACCGCTCGGGGTTTAAAAGTCGTTTCTGCGCCTGAGGGATGCGATTGGAACCGGCTGGCGGTAGCTGAGGCAGCAGCCCTTCAGGCCTAGGTGGGGCAGAGAGCGGTTGGTGTATCCTCCTCCGTTTACTTATCACCATTTTTCCTCTTCTCAAGTTTTCAGCACGTGCCAGCTAACACAGTTCCAGATTACAAGGAGGGCTGGATAAAAGGGAGACACCAGCCTGCCACAGAAGGCATCTCAGAGCTCAGCGGGTGACAGCTGTTTGTGTCACACACACACACACACACACACACACACACTCAGGCAGATTTTTCTACTACAGCTGCATTTTCTTTTATGCAACTACTTACGCGGAGCAAACATCAGCCATCATCAGTATTTTTTTGCCGTTACGTGCCTGATTTGTTTCACCACAGCAGAGGAAACTTGGGCTTCCTGCTGTATTAATAATTAAGGTGATAATTTAATTCAATATTGATCGTCACTACTCTGCACCAAGGGGAAAAGCCATCTCCCTTCTTAGAACCATGCCTTGGATGCACATCTTAGAAACAGCTTCCCGGACGAGCTCATCAGTGTTGCCTCCCCTTAAGCTTTAAGGTTGTTTTCAGTGTGGTTTATTAAAACAAACAAACCCAACCAAAAGGGCTTGCAGTTTTGTAACGGGAAGCACACAGGGATCGATGTGAGAGTAAACACGCACCCCTGCGTTTTAGTTATACCCAGGTACCAAGGGAATAACACACACGGCTACATTTTAAACGAATGACAACCGTGACTGTTGTCTCAGCATCTGAGGACTTGCTCAGGACAGGACGTTTTTCAGCACCTGCAGCTATTGACGTTGGGGTATGAAACTCCAAACCTGGCTACGAGACGGGGAGAAACTCCCCAGCCCTGTGCACGGCCTGTTTACAAACAAACAACAGCAAGTTGGGTTATGTAAGGAAGGAGCACGAAGTCCGCAAGCACCGTGGAAGGGCGCAAGGCTGTTTTGTCCCACCGCTGTAAGAACACAACACGTAATCAACTCATGACTGCTAAAACCCGGTGAGAGAGAGAGAGAGAGACAAGAAAACGAATCCAATCTCTTACCACGCGTTATCAGAGTAAAACGGACAATTCCCTCGTGTTAAAGCAAACAAAAACAAAGCACCTTACAGAACACTGACATGAACCTAGAGGTTTCGGATTGGTTTAGCTACGCCGATTTCGTATTTAGTCGCGGCTCGGGCAAGATGCTTACGTGCATTTTCTGCCGTTTGCTTATTGCTAGGGCAATGTACTCGCTGCCGATGTGAGCCCACCGCACGCTTCAGCCCAGCACCCCATCGCAGCTGCCGGCATCCCCCGCGGGCAGGCTCGAAGGCTCGGGCGGGTCGAGGAGCCGCGGTAGCGCCCGAACCGACTCCGCCGCGGGCGTGTGAACAGAAACACGCGTTTCGGAAGCACTCGTGCAGCACTTTCATTTGTTCTTCCTCGCCTTTACCGGCACCGGTCGGTACCTCAGCGTCGGAGCCGGCTGCCCCGCTCCACTCCGCACGGCCCCGGGTGTCTCTCCGCCGGTTGGAAGGGGAAGGGGGGGGGGGGGGGGGGGGGGGGGGTTGGGGCGG
>WBNH01012136.1:0-42136 GCA_013401255.1 Urocolius indicus | reverse complement strand
AGTTAGGGCTAAAGCACCACAGACATGTGGAAAACTCTTCTGGGAAGTAAAGCCTAGTGAGAAATAATCATCAGAGGACCTGGGAGGTGAAATGACCTGCTCTAGACCATCCACAGTCCTCATCTGTGCCATGGGAAGCCTGCACTTTGGAAGGAAGTGGCATATTTGACATGGGTAAGGCTTCCTGGACCAAGAGTATCCTGAGGAATCAAGAGCAGGACAGTGGCTTGTCGTGTATGAAGCCTACCAGAGTGAGCATAGAAAGGGATGGATGTGGGACAAGAGCTGCTCTGTGAGGAAAGACGTCTTGGAGAGGAGGCAGTTGTCAATTATGTTCCACCAATGCCTGGATGTGAAAAGGAGAAACCCTTCCCCTTTGTACTGAGGGCTGCAGTAGGGTTATTGTAGATGTTTGCAGACGTGAGCTGAGCCCAAGGGCAAGAGTACAGAGCTGTGGCAAGAAGGAATCAGTGTGCACTGCAGCTCCAGCCTTAGTGGAGCTTTTTCATCTAGGCTGGTTGGTTGTGGTTAGTCTTAAACTCCTGTTTCGTACTCCCAGCCTCAGCAGTGCTTAGGCTGGGTTTCTGGCTGCTTTGAATTGTCACGGTGCTGATTTTGACCTGTAAAGTCCTACTTTTAATAGGAAGTTATTTTATCTATTATCCATGCACGTAGCAACTTACTTGCAGCTGGAACTTCTCTGCATGCACATCCTGGTGGGTTTTGACGGGAAGGGGCAGGAGGAGCCAGGATGGTACTGGAAAAGGGCAGACTCAGGGGTTTGTCTTGCATGTAGCTGGTGGTGTATTTTCTAGGATGTCTGTCTTAAAGGGAATGTTTCCTCCTTGCTCTGGAAAAAATACTTCAGCATGTTAATGAAGGAAAGGGGAACATACTGTAAATGACCCCTTTGCTCTTTTGTAAGGACAACATTTGTTTTCTTCTAGCTATGAAAACTGTTTTCCCTTGGAATAATAAATGAGGGCATATCAAATGGACACAGATGACTTTTAAGCTTTTGTGTACACCCTTGCACAGAGTACTTAGTACATTACTTGTTTTAGTGATGCAGAGAACATCGAGCATGCTCCATGTATGAATCAATCTTCTCAAAACATCCTGATAAATTTTCTTGCTGTTTGCCTTATTTCCAGTTTCCCAACTATTTTCTTACCTCATTTGGCTGCTCCCACTACTCAACATGCCTCTTGCTCCATCTGTATGACGAGTGGTGCTGGGCTGCTGGCCTTGTTTGCATGGACTGATGCCTTGACGTGTCATTTACCTTCTCTCTATATGTAGAAACACCAGACATTACTCTCACACATTCACGAGTGGATGCACAGATGATTGGAAGTGTCAGCATGCACTTTTCCAGATGGTGGGAGCATGTTCCTTACTTCATTTATTTCCAATGTCAAGCTCAATGAAATTAATGACTCCCAGCCTCGAGCCAAAGCGATGGCGTGATCCTGATCTCTGGTTCCTGCTGCACACTCTGTAGCAGGAGCAGCCTGCAAGACTTGCAATGCAATTACTAAGCTGTGACCCCAAGCAACGTGAAGACCTCTATTTGCAGCAGGGTGATCAGCTTTTATTTGGTTTCAAGGAGAAAGTTGGGTTTGGTCTTGGGAGGGAGGGATATCTCCTGTGCAAAGGATGGCTTGGTGAGTGAGACAAAGCCTTGGATTTCTTCTCTCCTGTTCATGGGATGAACGCAGAAGCTTGCCTGAGAAGCAACTTACTCTTAACCCTGCTTGTGTTTGCAGTAGTGGTAACCTGGTGCTGGTTCTGGCATCTCACAACACTCCAGTGAGCTCTGTATCTACCCTTAATCTTTGCTCTTCTTTGTCTGCAAGAGAATGTCATTGGGTTTCTTTATTTGCACAATGCCAAGATAAATTCCCCAGCTCTTTGAGGATAGGAACTGTAGAAGTTGAGCAGGGTTCTGGAGAAGTTGCTCTGGTCAGACGCTGGCAAAGCTCCAGGGACAATTGCTGGATTTGGATGCCCAAGTTAAGTCTAGGAAGGACTGAATTCCAGCTCAACAGCTCCCTGAATGAAAGCTCTGAGCTCCCAGCACTTTTGGGCATGGGTGAGTGAGTCTCAAGACAGTTGAAAGCAAGGCAGTAAGAGCAAATGCAGTTCTTGGTTGCTGTTGTTTCATTCCTGAAGTGTGTTTGCATGGTGGCTGTCCTGGTGTTGGGAGCTATGTGGAGCTCCAGGGAGTTGCTTGGTATTTCATGCAGCTCCAGGGTCAGAGGCAGAGCTGAGAGGCTTCATAGAAACAATAAGCATACATGTCTTCTAAAGTGTTTGCTTTCCACCCTGCATTTTGCTTCATATGAAAAGGCAGCATGTTCTTGTAAAGGCTTTTCTAAATAATTCCTTCTAATAATCCTTTATGTTTCTTAAACACCCTTGTTCCTCTTTTCAGAAGACACCTGGTAGGGATTATTTAAGCAGATCATCTGTTTGCTGTTGACCTTGGGGAAATAGCTGCTATTAGAGAATGTCTAACTGTGAATAACTTAGCATTCTCCTATTTTTATCCTCGTGCCTCTCATGCTGTTATCCAGGCCTGATACTTTTCTTCCTCAGTGCCCACTTTTCCAGTGTCTCTCAACACTATTTGTGAGCCCTCCCTTTGCCTACCATACCCAGAAAAATAAACAGCCTAGTCTCCTTTTGCCCTCTATTGTTTCTGTCTTTTGTGCTAAGTACAGTAATGCCTCGGAGCTACCCCAGGGCTCCTGCGTTCCCATGCTTCCTCCTCTCTCTCACAAAGGCTCCCTTTTCTCCCCTCCTTCTGGGTGTTGGGGCTCTGCAAATACATGCCAGCGACCCTTTGCTCTGTATGAAAATAGCCCCTGCCTTTTTGTAGCTGTCATTTTCTTTTTGCTCCTTTAATTAGACTTGATCCTTCTCCTATTTTGCCTTCCTTTGACCCTTCTTTTTTACTCCAGTGAGTAAGCTTTTGCAAACTTTTTTCAGTTTCAAACTCTACCTGTGCATACCCAGCCATGCTGGCTCACACAACTCTTTGGATTATGTTGGAAGGGACTTTTAATTGCAAGACTCCAAACTTTCCCAACCATTTCCTGCTGGTGTGTTCTAAGGCTCCCCTGGGATGGAACTGCACACTTGGAATTCACATTATCTTTCCATCTGCTTTTGCCTAAAGCTGGCAGCTAGTTGTGTGAGTCCCTCAAATTCTTGCCTCTGTGGGTATTTTAATGCTGCTGTCATCACTGAAACTGAAATAGTCTTAGTGGCATCTTCATTCATCCTGGCTGGCTGCTTTTCAAGGATCGTGTCTAAACAAAGGTCCTGGTAACTCCCCGTGCATCAACTGTCATGGGCTGAGGCTGTGGTAGAAGGATCTTCCCTGCAATGAATTTCTGCCTTCTGTTAGGATTTCAACAAAGTGATGCTGATTTGCACCATGTGAGGATCCATTCTGTGGTATCCTGGTTATATACAGCTCAGCTGTTTTCCCACCTCATCAATATCTCGTTAATCAAACTCCCTCTTCTGCTGCTGCTGATCAAAGCCTTGGCCTTTGCACAGGCACAGACTTGGCTGGGAAAGCATTTCCAGCTCTGTGCTCAGTGACCACCCTGACTGCAGGCTGGAGCAGCATCCCTCAGCCACCTGACTACCTTTATGGTGCCCAGCTGTGCTGCTGCTCCTCCCATCAGCCATCTTCCTTCAGAACATCTCTGCAGATCCACCTTCAGCCTCTGCTAAAGTTCCTGCCTCTTCCTCTGTCTGCCCTCAGGTCTTTGACCTAGCTGTGCTGCTGCCTGGAGTTGGTACCCAAGGAGACTGCTGCCACATGAGATGAGTGTGATGTAGACTGGCAATGCTTCTGAACGCTTCTTGGGATTAACTGTCCATCCAGAGCATCCTTGTACATCCCTTTGCATTGTGGTGCCTTTGTCTGGTTGATGCTTTTATTTGTTTGATTGTGAAGGTGTGTTTGGCAGAGAGGATCAAGGTGTCACATGCTGTTTAACCACGGTGCTTTCTAAAATGCAGCCCATTAGTTTTGAGATGCTGTATGATTTCTCCATGAAAAAACAAAACCCCAAAGTGAGCTTGACACAGAGTGATCTGCTGCTGTGCAGAGCAAGGGCCTGAAAGGGAATGTCTTCCCCTCACCCTTTCCAGAAATGAGAGGAGGAACAAGGGAGATGAGAGCAGTTAAACTGTGGAGACAGAAATGCTTGCAGCTGTGCTGGAAGGAGACAAACTCACCCAAGGGATGGGAGGATGGAGCTGGGAAGGAAGGGTGAGTTGTGATGGTGAGAAGTGGTGTGTCCAGTGTGCTTTGCTTTGAAAAGCAAGTGTGTTTCTTGCCAGATATTCATTTATTAAATGAAAAGAAGCAAACAGTAATTCTCCACCCAGATCTGTGTGTGTGCTGGGAGTTGCTTGGGTGGTTGAGGCTGCCCAGCTGGGCTGCATAGGGATGCAGGTGGCCAACTCCTTCTTGTAGACAGTGGGTTTGAACAGATTCCTGTCCCATGAGCTTGTCTGCTGGAAACAGCCTGAGGTCTTGTTAGACACTGAGAGCAACAGGGCAGGTCAGCAGTTGTCCTCATAGGGTGACTGACACATCATAGAGGGTCTGCTGAATGGCTTGGGAATGGAGGCAGGTCCTTCTGTGTGTGCTTGGGGGAAGGTTACACAGTGCACTTGGGACTGAAGAGCAGTGGCAGGAAAAAAACACTCAGTTTAAGACTTATAAAACACATGCTTGATTAACATTAAATGTCTAACTTTAGGTAATTAAGGGGAAGTTTATTTGTTGGCCAAGTCTGTATGGTCTAATGTGCTTCATCTCTCACTGACTTCTGTGACCTTGCTCAAGGCCACTCGTATTATCCTGCTTATGATAGAGGAGAAAATAAACTCAACAAGAAGTGTTGTGAGCCTTTCAAACAAACAAAGGGGATAATGTCAAGGTAAATGTTTTATGCTACAGGGAGAGCAGTTTAAAAAGTGGTTAATATGTGAGGGTATTGATCTCTCTGCTGCTTTTTACTCATCTGTTTTTCACCTGCTACAGCTTTGCACTCTGTCAGAGCGAGACTGATGTGGGCTCTGCTTGTACTGTAGTTAAGAGGCACGGGTAGACCACACATCAATACCAATCTACATCTAGTCTAGCTATGCTGGATCAATCATTTGAAGCCAGGTGGCTTTCAGGGGCTGCATAGCTGTAGTGCAAGAGCCAAGACTCACCCTGGAAGCTTAAGGCACTGACTTTGGAGGTGCTCAAGGTTGCTGTGTTAGGTCTTTCTTGGTTGTTCCTATAGGCTGTGATTGCTTTGCTCAACATCATGTAAATGAATGCTTGTTATGCTGTGTTCTCTTACACTAATTTGTTTGTTGATTACCCGCCTCTTAGGGACAGATTCTGCCAGCCTTATCACCTTACCCCAGGAAGTAAATTGCCACTGAATGTATTTGGATTGTTTGAAAACAAAGTAATCTACTATTCCTCAGTGGGATTAGGGGCTGGAAGAGCTGTGCAGGGAGCAGTGGCTGTGCTAGGCTTCTGCAGAAAGCCTCAGCCCTGCTAAGCAGTTTCATTTACAAAGCTGGAGTTTAGAGAACTGAGTTTTCTGTGGAAATCTGTTCTTCAGTGTCAGCAAAAATCAAAAGGAAACCAAAAAGCCCAGCTTTTAGTGGACAGTAAATGAAGGTGTTGCTCTTGTGTATTCCACTGGCTGTAAATGGAGTATCTCTGTGTAGCTGTCTGATTTCTGCCCTGGAAAACACAGAACAGTTTGAGAACTATTTTTCCCTGGTTAGAATTCTGAATTCCCTTTCAAATTTGGCATCATTTTAAGCTGAGGGACATCAAGAGAGTGGCCCTGCAGTGAAATTAATCTTTCAGCAGCTCTTTAATGTATTTTCTGGTTGCATTCTGAAATGTGAAGAAGAGGTCTGTGTTTGGGATTAAAATTACATCTCACTTCTGCTGGCAGTGATATTCTATTTTCTTCATCTTTGATCTTTTCCCTAAAGCAGCACCCAGACTGTTTCATATTTGCTGTTGTATCTGACCCCACTAGAGCTCTGAAATAGCTCAGATCTGGATGAATCATCACTCTTTACACCCAGAGTCCCTGTGTGTCTTCCTCCTTTATTGTTTGTACTGCAAATTCCCCCAAATCCCTGCTTCTGGGTTTATGTACTGTGTGAACTACAATCTGAAGGAACAAGTTCACTGGCAACCCAGGAGAGGGAAACCTGAATGGAAGTGGAACAGTATCTCACTGAGCCTCCCTCTTCTGCCCCCTGACCATGACTGAAAAGGCTGAGAAGATAAAATGTGATGGGAATTGATGCTGAATGTGCCAAGGGTGGGCCAAGTTGCTCTGCAGAAGTGTGAAAGACAGAAGTTAATCCCACTGGTTCCTTTTACCAAGAGCATGCACGTGCCACCCTTTCTGTCACTCTGGTGCTTTAATTCCTTCTTCCTGTCTGGGAATGAGTGTTTGCCCAGCTCCCTGGCAGCAGCAAGCCACGGTGGTTTGAAGGGCTCAGCATCCTACTGCTGCCAGGCTCTGGCCATCTTTGCCCACAGTGGTCCTCACCCCAAGGCACTGCCAAGCACCTCATCCCTCTACCAAGCTCTTATTATCTCTAAGTTAGTAGCTTGCAGTTGGGAAGCCAGAAGTATCCTTCCCTTGGAATATATATATGTATTAGGATATGAAAAGCAGCATTATAGCAGTCTGCAAATACCTAGGCCTGGTTGAACAGAGCTGTGACTGACTTCTCTAAACCTCCAAGTCTGGGTTAAGGGGTCATGCCATGAACCAGTTCCAGGCAAGTGAAAATAAGCTCAAGACTGGAACTGACCTCTCCTAGCTGCAAAGATTTCTCACAGCCTGAGAAAAGGTGTGCTGGAGACAGAGCTACTGAAACACAAAGCCTTTCTTATAGCTACAGAAAGAAATGCAATACTCGTCACCATGCTGAGTGGCTGAATATTGCAGAAAGAAATCTTCAGTTTCTTCCCTGCATCAGCTGCAAAGGAATCAGTAGGGGAAAGTGTATTTCCATATGTTTTTATTGGTGCTTTGGGACTGGTTCATGAGAAGGTTACCTGATATTTCTTATCTATGTTTTTACTAGGAAGGAGCACTAATTGCTTTCTTGCTTGAGCTAAATGGCTTTGCAGTGATTCAAGTTGTCCCTGCAAATGCAAATACAGAGGGGTCACCTTTGTCAGGCTCCTCAGGAACATCTTACACACAACTCCTGTTTGACCAAGCAACCAATCCTGAGTCACTGCATCTCAGTGTCACCTCCTTATTGTGAGGGTACAGCTTCCAGAGACAGCATTGGCTGGCTTTCTTCATATCTCCTTTCTCTCCTTGCTCCTTTCTTCACATCTGTCTTGGGGGTGGAAAGATCAATAGGAGAGATGGGAAATTTTTCTTACTCTTCCAGCTGAGCTTTATGGCTTTGTTTCTATTCTTTCTCAGCTGTGCCCTGATAGATTGTTTTGCTTTCAGTAACTTGAATCCCAGCTCAAAAGGCCTCAGGAGCACAATAAAGCTATGAGAAAAGAGAAGGAAAAAGATATTCAGCAAGTGATTATGTACTTCAGCCATCCATTGCTAGAAATCAGCTAGTGGCATGGTAAGGGACAATATCTGGGGGTGAGTTGGACAATTAAGCATCTGAGCTCAATCTGCAAAACAAGGGTCATGCCCAGGAGCAGCCATGGTCACTGGTCCCTCCTCCCATGCTATGAGCAAGGCTGTGGTGGGAATATTGTGTCTTCTCATCTGTTTTCTTATATTGGGTAAAGTTGGAAGGGATTTAGGAACCAGCAGCTGAAGCAGTGATAGGGCTTGGAGGCTGGACTTGTAGGGACTCCTTGCAAACTAGTCTGTAGGGAACAGGCATTTCCAGAGGCTCAGGAGCACAAAGGGATGTCGTTACTGAGCCTGGTGAATTTGAGAGGTAACTGAGCCAGACCACAGAGAAAAGAGGCCATGTAACAAAGTCCTGAAGGACCTGGTTTGGGGACCTTCACAGCTACTGCACAAAGCAGAGCTGGAAGAATGCCCAGAAGGAAAAGTGTCCTGGCAGGAGATGGGCTGCAGACCAGCAGATCTGTTGCTCTTGCAGCTTGCTCTGCTGTCACTGCCTTTGCTGCACTCCTTGTTGAAGCATAGTCCCTGGAGGCACCTGAGGAGCTGGAGGTGGTGTCACCAGATTGGTTCCTTTCCAGCAGTGGGAGGAGGGCTATGTATGAATTGGATTGATGAGAGGAGCTTGCATGTACAGGGAGCCCTGGGGATCTCCATCCATGTGATCTGGAAGCTTACACCGAGGTGGCTTCGAATAAACCTCTTGATTGTTTCTCACTGCAAGCCAGGAGTGGTTTTACTTGTCTTCCACTTCATCAGTATACTTGAAAACTCACCTTAAAACTGAGTCATGCATGTTTTATTCCCAGCAAAGACCACCATAAGTACCTTGGCATGCATTAATCCTGACCTTCCTATGCTAAGAGGGTTGCTTTTACCCATATTATGTTTGTGTGCTGCAGTGGGAATTGAGATGTGCTTTGTTGAGGAGCCTGCATGCATCCAGGGAAAGGCCAGTCCCAGAAGCTCATCTGTAAAGCAAGGAGGCATAAAAGTGACCAATCCAGCATCATAGCACAGTGCTGGTATTAGAGCTGAGAGAGATCCAGGCATGAGTGTGCATTTCTGCCAGGAGACCTCTTCCCCTTTGCCCCAGCCATTTGCCATTTCCCCAGCACACAGTCAGCAGCCATCCCTCCTCCATCCCCTCACATCTGCAGGGAGATCAGTCCCTTTTCTGACAGCCCCCTCTCCCAGTTTCCCCAGGTGAGCAGGAGGGCAGGGGCAGCTCTGGTGCTGCCCATCACTCACATACCACTTCTTGTCAGTGCTGCTGGGAGAGCTCACAGTGGTTTTTATAACTGTCATTGGCCTCTCATTAGATGGTTGATGCCAAAGTAATAATAATAAAAAGGCTCTTTCTTTAAAACAAACCCATGTGAATAATTATGTAAATATTTGTCTGGGCCACTGTTAGTTTGAGTCCTGGGAAAGCTTTTTGGATGAGTATCTTGGCCATTTCTTGTTAGCTTTTATAGTAGCATATTTCCATCTAGATGCTATCTTTGGGTTTGAATTCTCCTTCATGTATAATGGAAGACCTGAAATGACATCTCAGCTCTGAAGTGCAGCAAATACTTCCAAGAACAGTCAATGTACAAATCACGTTGTAAACCAATTTAATAGAGAATATCTGAAGGGTGAGGGGGGGAAAAGATGATTCTACAGCTGTGACTCAAATATGCTAAAATCAGGTCTTGTCCCTGTGTGACTTGGTCACTGCTGCCAAACACCACAGTGGCAACCATGAGTTTTGGGCAGATGGTCTGCTGGGAATATTGGTACATAACAAGCAGAAATCCATCTCCTTTAAATCGGCTCCTGGAGTAGCAGTGAGAGATTGGTTCCTGATGGTGGCTGTGCTGCCTCTGGGAGGGTTTGTTGCCTATCAGGTAGGGTGATGTGGGGAGGAGGGAGCTGATGCTAATTAGCTCCTATTTGCCTCCTGATAGCTATTTATCAGGGAGATACCGCTCTGAGAGTGTGAGGGGGTTAATGGATTGGCTTTCTCCCCTAATGACACAGGGTCAGAGATCACAGAGGTGGGTCAAGGCTGAACAGGAGTTTCTTGATATTACCCTAATACCACTTGTTGTGATCAGTTAATGGTAATAACTCCTCATTGCCCATTTGGGGCTGTGGGGAGGACTCTTGTGTTTTCAGTGCAAAACCTCACTGTCTGCCATTTATTCATTTGGGCACTAGAGAAATACACCATGGACTCATGTTGTATTTATTATAGGACTGGGAGTTGGAGTGTTGTGTTTGGATGAGCTGCCTCTTCTGGACATCAGCAGATTGTATATTATTCTGGCTGGTCTGTAGAAAAAAACTCCTTCAGTTGGCTTAAAATAGCATTGATTGCTGGTGACATTAGCATAGAAATCCATTGAAACATGTAGTCAAGGGCAAGGTCTGCAGAATAAATGTGGATTAGACCTGAGAAAATCTTTAGGAATCATTAACTGGAGGAGTGAATCTCTCCTTGCTTGCAGACTTTCCTTGAGGACATCACAGCTCTCTGGATGCTTGGTGGTGTTTGCAGAAGATGGGACTCTGTGGCTGTGGGTGGTTAAGTCAGGCCAGCATCTTTGTTGTGCACATGAGGTCCATGTAAAGTCACAGAGGAATGAACAGTGCTGAGACAAGTTTGGAAAGCAAGCTTTGGAAATGCTTTTCATGAAGTCAAGGAGCTAGTCATTTGAAATTTGCCTCCTGGCTACATTTTTGATTAAAGTCAAGTCTAGGTATGAAGAGCTCATTGACTTGAATATATCTGAGAGGAAAAAGATGGGTTAACATTTCTTTTCCTATGACAAGATATTAAAAGGTATGCTAGTACTGGAAAGAACTCGGTGTGGGTCTTGTTTAAAATCAACCAATGGAATGTTTAAAGATGAAAATAACTTATGCTTGGTCCCATTAACTTTATGGCCAACTGAGAACCTCTCAGTGCATGAGAATGAGTCTTCATCTCCTAAATGACTCTATTCTGGAAGCATCTCAGCTAAGCTACCTGTGCAGGTGTCTGGAGTATTGCCCTACAGTTAAACCTCTCTGTGCTTTTGTTTCCTGCTAAGTGGCTGCTGTGATGTGCCAAGCGTTCAATGCTGATTGCCAGAGTGAAAGGAGCTGCGATGTTTACTGTGGTGGAAATGATTGTAATGATGCAGGTGCTTGTGTTAATGTGTTTAATTAAGCTCGTGTTTGGGCAATCCACTTGCAGCACAACAGCAGGAATAAAAAGGCTGGGCTTGGCTGTAGAGAGGATGTTCCCCCAAAGCTTGTCCTTTTTGGCTTCTCTTTCCAGGCTCTACTGGTCTAGCTGTTAGAAGATGCTACTTGTCCCTCTTTGCCCTGTGCCCTTCCTCCACAGCAGCTCCAGCCATGGTGGCTTGGCAGCCTGTTCTAATGGTTCCTCTTCAGCATCTCTTATTTTCCCTGAGTTGCATTTTCTAGGAGTTGCATTTCCCTTGGCACAGGCTTCCATTTGGCCCTGTGAGCTTTTGTTAATCCTGAAGCATCAAGAAGAGATGTGGCATTGATCATCCTGTATGGATGCTTTCTGGTGTGTTCCACTGTACTTCCAGCCAGTAGCATGGGAACAGGAGGAGGAGGAAAAGCCCTGACCATGGCTCCTTTGGTTCCCACTCTGCCCTGATGTGAATGTAGACCGCTGGGTCCTTGTAAGCATCTAGTATAGATGGGCTGGGGCTTCCTGGGCATGATTGTATATCTGCATTTATATAGCCTGCTTGATGCAATTCCCATCCTGTATCTGAGTGCTCAGTAACATCCTTCGGATGCTGTAAGACTGTCACCCACATAAAATAACCCCAGGGGCTGCAAAGTATTGCTTTTGCAGGAAAACCATAGTTCAGCTGTTTGAGTTTTCTGTTTCTGGAAGGTTTTTGTCTGGGAAGTTTTGAGATGTGATGCAGAGGACACAGCCTTGATCTGTGCCTCCCTGGTTTCATCAAGCAGTGACGCCCTTCTTGTTCTTGACTCAATGCCAAGTAGCTTTGGACATCAAAAGGAGGAGGAAAGGTGCCCACTGTGATGTGCTGCAGCATCTAGGAGCAGCAGGCTGGAGCAGGTGGTGGTCCTGGCAGTGTGCTGCAACTGGCTGCGGCAGCAGCTGAAGGAGGATGCTCACACTTGCTCCAAGAGACTGTTATGTCAGGTCTTCATGTATTGTTTCCCCTGTCTAGGAGATGAGCATGCCAGCTTCTTTCCTCCTGGCACGAGTAACTATTCAGCACCCCATTAAAACTGGTTGCAAAACTTGTGTTGACTTTAATGTGCTGCAAGATCAGCCCCTAATTAAATGTTGCAGAGCTTTTAGTGGTTGATCATTACAAAGTACTTTGAAAATGCAAATGCTGACTGAGTGCCAGATTGTCTGCAAACACATGGCACTCCTTAGAGCAAAGGCAGAAGGTTGAACTTCACTTTTCCAGCTTCAAATGCACCTGCCTGAGAGCTGCAGGAGCCCCAGTGCTGGCCACAGCTGGCTTAGGTGCAAATCCCATGGCAGCACAGTGAAACTAGGAAAAGCAGCAGATATCCTGTAAGACCCAGTCAGAAAATAATGATCACTTACAGAAGTGGTAAATAATGCTTTACTTAAAGCTGTTACTAGCCTGAAATGAAGTGTTGTAGTTTAGTTGGGTTGCCTTGACAGTGCAACATGGTCATGGTGGAGTGTGACCTTGGGATCCTGAAGTAGTGCTGCTGTGTTAACAGTCCTGGCTCTGTGTTTATCATCCTGGGCTTGAGCTGTGAGCTGCCTCATTTTGGGATGGCTTGGTGCAAAGAAATGCCTGTGGACATCAAATCCTCCCCCTCATTAAGCTGGGCCATTGGTCAGATGGCTGCAGGGATACTAGCTGGTTCCTCACCACCTCCTGAAGAAAAGCATGAAGTGCCATAGGCAGAGAGGGGACAATCCTCACATTAGAGGGTTTTTTTTTAACCTTCACCTCAACCTGGAAAAGCTCTGTCCTATACCTGCAAAGGGCTGTGCCAAGGCTTTGCTTGGAAAGAATGACAGACTGCTTGGATGCAGTTTCCACCTCCTGTTGGTACATCTCCATGTGCTCCCTCAGGGCTGAGGCAATCCAAGGGACTTGCAAGAATTCAAAGTGAGGTTTTTGAGTAAAGGAGCCAGAGACTTTGGGGTGGAAGGAGAGGAGAGTGCCTGTTCATTTGCACATAACTTGCATCTCTTTACGACTGACTTTCAGAAGCTGTTCCTAAAACTGAGCTCCCTTTAAGACCTCTCAGCTAATCATTCAGAAGACGGGCTCGTGCTCCATCAGTTTCCTTTTGCAGCTCTGCTGAGCCTATGAGTTTGTAGTTTTCATGTCTCCACTCACCCTTAGTTTTTCTTTAAAGGCCAAAACTCCTGCCAGTAATCAAACTACTGCTGGAAAACTTCCCAAAATGTCACAGTGACCCAGAAATACTTGATGGGGGGACTTGGAAGACTCTGCTGGATCCTGGCCGGCTGGGGAGCGGGGCTGGCTGGGACGGAAGCAGTGCAGGGCTGTGGGCAGGGTGGTATGTGAGGCATCTCTGCTGCAACCCAGGCGTGTGAGTAGAGGCCATGAGATGACTGTGAAGTTGGTGATTCACCTAATTCCTTTGACCCTGCTGTCAGGACAGGCCCGTAAAATCTCCTCAGACACTGAACAGGGGCTCTGAGAGCTGACGTGGGCTGTGGGGGCTGGCAGGGCTTGGCTGGGGCTCTGCCTTAAAAGGCTTTGTGCTTTTCTCTGGAGTGGATGGGATGGTTTGCTTCACTGGGGAGGGGGGTAAAACATCAGGATGTTCCCTTTCTTGGGAACAACTGGTGAAACCCAGTGATCCCTGTAGGGATGTGGGAGGATGCCCTTCTGGGGACCCCACCACTGCCCTTTCCCTACACTCTGGAGTTTGCTCATCACTTTCTTTTTTTTCTCCTCAGGATTTGTGGGAATGGGGGGTCATCAGGCTCTTGAAAGGGGTAGAAGCCCCTCCTCTGGGCTCTCTCCTCAGTGACGGGTGTATCACTGAGCCTCTCTCTAGCCTGTGGAGAGACGTGCCTTGGCTCCCACGCTGGTGTAGGGCAGGAATCAGAGCTGCTGATCAGAGCCAGAGCTGCTCTGATGTCAGAAGAAAGCCCATCCTCCTCCCTGACCCTTTAACACCCTTTTCCATGCCCTGAGCAATCCTTGTGCTCATGGAGCTAGCCCTGTATTGCTCTATTTTTCTTTCCCCTACCAGGGGAGAATCTGAAACCCTTGTTTCTTTACAATGAGTGGGATGTTTGCTGCTCTGGAATGGGACTGGGATTTCCCCCAAGCCTTAAACATTGGCCCATTTTCTATGCATTATGTCTTTAAGTTTTACATGACATTTTCAGCTGAGACTTTTTTTCTTTTGCATGATTTAGTTCTATTCTGTGTAGGAAAGGGCTGCTCTTTGCTTGCTGCTCACGCCACTGCTTTGTTAGAAACCCAAATGATTGATTATTTTTAAGGGGAAAAAAAAATTGATTTACACTCAAAGGCACAAAGAATTATTTGATTCTTTGATTTTAATGTAGTCTTGCAGAGCTGCTCCAGTATAAGTTCTGGGTTTCTCTCTCTCCCTGTTGGGATTGTGCATACGATCTTTCAAATCTGACTCTGCATAATGGTTTCCTTTGTTCACAGTTGGGACTATTTGGGCCTTTAAAAAAAGCCCATAAGGGGATGACATGAGTCATTGGTGAAATATTCCAGTATCTAGAGCAATGTGAATTGACACAGTTCTGTTGCAGCTGATGTGCACCAGATGAGTATCTGACCCTTTTTGTAGCTGCCCTTTTTTTCCCCTCTCCATTATGCCCTTTTCTAAGGAACCAACTTTTATATCTCCAATCCTGCAGTTCACATTCCTTGATTCTCCTTAAAATGCCTTTCCTCTTTGTCCAAATCTGTTTTATTGGGCTTCTGGGATGTTGAAGAATTTAAGGGGCTGTATTAAGTCCATCCAAACGATGATTCAGTGATGGCAACTGGAGCTCTATGTTCTTGTCTGTGTTTTGTCTTAGTCTCTACCATCTTTAGTCAGTTGTCCAAGGGCTGCAGCTTGGAGGTCAACAGTGCTGAAAAGTGTTTAGATAAGGGGTAGAAATTGTTGAAACCCCCCAGGCATAATCTGCATACTCTAGGATCCATGAAATTACATCACTAAGTGAAGCAGCCTCTAGTTCTGCTTTTGGCTGTCCCTTATGGATCTCTGCACAGGAGAGGGAATTCCTGAGGGAATTAACATAATTGTCAAGGAGGTTCTTCCCTTGAAATAGCCCTTTTTCACTTTATTTACTGTCATTACTAACTGTGAGATAAGATGGCAAGGTTTATCTTGCTTTTTCATACAGGAAGGCTTTGCTAAAACCCACATCAGTGGTGATGTGACACTGAAATACAAATGCACAGACTGGGAGGTTACGTACTAATGATAAGGGAGTTGCAGAAGGCACCTGGAAGGAGCTGGGAACAAAAATGCTTATTCATTCTTCACCTTATGACCTCAAATCTTTGGCAAGAATTGCACATAAACTCTAGTATGACTGCGTGCTGTGTCATTAAGTCCTGAAGGTCTTTGGATGCCCTTTAGCTGGTATGAAATTGAATATAGAAGAATGGTTCTCCACTGTTACAGGATGGTGACTCCTTCTCCAGACACCCAAATGTCTGTTATTACATTAATACAACAGGCCAACTGTGCACAATAAATGTGTCTCAGGATGCTGATGAGGGATTTTTTTCCCACTTTGAAGGGTATTCTAAGGCAAAAAGTTAAAGAAAGGGTATTTTCGTGCCTCTTAAGTTCCAGGAATATGTTCAGTGAAGATGCTGGAGGTATGCTTGATCTTGTCAGATGAGACTGAGAAAGCCACAGATGTACCTTAAGATGGCAGTGGTAGTTAGTGAAAAGGGAAAGCTTTCACCATTGAAGGCTAGTTTTGGACCCAGCTGTAATACAGCTGCTGTGTGACAGTGCAGCTCCTTTGTCTCATGGGACAGCATGTTGCCCTGGGCAGTAAATAGTGGTGTGTGCAGTTTTGGCTTATTAAACTGCTCTGCTGAAACCTTTTCAACTTCTGGTCCACTGAGATCTTTGAAGGCCTCCTGACCATTTCAGTGACATGAGCAAAAGACAGGCCTGAAGAGGTAAACTTAGGTGCTCACTCATCAGGAGTTAACAGGTACTGCTAACTGCTGCAGGTACAGCCTTCATGCCATGAGGACACTGGCCTGATGGAAGAAGTAGTTTTCTTGTTGACCAGTGGCTGCATGGCCTTGGGATGCTCTCAGTGGAAGGAACAAGCTGGGCATGGTGTGGGAACTGGTCTGCTGCTCTCATTACTGCAGCTGTCCTCCAAACGTTGGCTTTGATCTCTGGGAATGTCAGAGCAGAGGGTTTTACTAGCAATGAATGCAGCAGTGCCAGTAGGAACTGGGGTAGGTTTTCCAGATGTTCTCTCTGTACTACAGAAACAACGTTTCTTCCAGACCCAAGCTGCATCCTCAGCTCGGCTTGGGAAGCTGGTGAGTGACTTGGAGAGTCTGGATTGCCTTCAAGTCTTTGTTAGCCCAGTGCAAAGTGTGCTCTGTTAAGTTTGCATTTGAGTTACAGGGCTAATGGAATCCTGGCTTGTGGCCAGAAGGCCTAGGGCAGGGATTGTGCCCCTGTCCTGGGGAGGCTGCAGCTCCAGGGCTGTGTTCAGTGCTGGGCCCCTCACTCACTGCCACAGGGACACTGAGGGGNCCCTGAGAGGGGTGTCAGCCCCTGTGCCAGGCTGCCCAGGGAGCTGGGGGAGTGCTCAGCCCTGGAGGGATCCCAAAGCCTGCAGGGGTTAGTGGTGGGCTGGGCAGGGTGAGGGGAGGGCTTGGATGCAATGATCTTAAGGGTCTTTTCCAACCAGAATGATTCCATGGTTTGTACAAGGAGTCTTGTGATACCTGGAAGGGTTTTCTTGCTTCTTTTTCTGCAAGTTTCTGCTCTCCTGGAGCTGGGTGATTGCTTCACTTAAACATCTTCCCAAAGGATAGCTGGAAGAGCTTGAATATTACACTGGAAAAACTGGGAGGCAACTTTCAGAACACATTTATAATATTTCTGGTGGGTAATTAGACTGAAGTGATGTACAAACCCAACTGTTTATAGTTGGACAAATTAAACCTATTTAAACTTCACTGCAATTCAGACAGTGCTTGCCTGGAATGCCTGGCTTTGCCTTTTGACCAGTGCATGCTGGTGCTGCTCAGCTCACCCCCATGGGCTGTGTGGGGATGGCTGTATGGCAGCTGCTTCCAAATGCTGTGGCATAAAGCAAGGAATGTCAGTCAGCAGCACTGCAAGACTGCAGTAGCTTCAGCCTTCAACTTAGTGGCAAGTTTAAATACTGCAGATTTCCTTGGGCATAAGGATTTCATGAAAGACCTTGAAAAATGACAGGAGAGAGAATTGTTTCAAGGTTTGTTATTTGTAATTTGGTAATCTTTCAGACACTGGAAATGCAGATGCATACAAGGAACGTATATAGGCAACTATCCTGACACTTGGTAAAGTGCTTTGAGGCCCATTCAAGAGCTTTGCTTCAGGTGTTAAAAATGATTATCACAGGCATATATATGGTTTAGATTAATGACTTCTGACTAATGCTGTATATACTGGGATTTTCAGCGTAGTCTGCAGAAGCTGCAGGTCCTTCTTGCACTGAATTTCAGTAGCATCATCTCCATTATGTTGTTGGGTTGTTTGGTTTGGGGTTTTTTTGAAGGGGGAGTAATGTCTTATTTTCCTGCTTTTTTAATTATTGTATATGCTCTGAAGGATCAGCAGGGCTGAAAACCTCTTTCCCTCTTCAATCTGATTCGAAGAACAGGCAGAGAAAGGAAAAGTGAGGATGAACATGTTGGGCATGGAGGTTGCCCATAGGCAGGGGATGTTCAATGTGCTCTAATACTCACTTTTAGGTGTTAATGATGTTCTGGTTTCAAGTTCCATGGGGGTATTTCTGCTCCTGCATCCCATAGCTGAGTCCAAACAGGTGGTTTGGTTGTGGTCAAAGGTGGCTGGGCATGGCCACACTGATGCTGTTTTGACTGGAGCCTGTGCCCAGCCTAAAGCCAGGGAGTATATCTCAATGAATGCAGCTTGATTGCTTTCATATTGATGCCCAAGAAAGAAAAAAGTGGCTTTAAGCCACTGATAAATGAGAGTAAAGTTATAAACATAATACAAGCTGCCTCTGTTCCAGGTTTTAGCAGGTAATTAAATAACTGGGAATCAGATTAACCTGAAAGATGGAGCTTTGGTTAAAGCTTTGGCCAGACATAGAGACATTAGGGATTTAATTCCTCCTTTTGCCAGTGTTAGTTCATCAGCAGGTCATTCCTCTCTGCTTTGTTAAAATGAGGGAGTGATGCTCCCTTTTGGTCTTGCCTCAAGGGTTTTACACACTGCAGGGAACAGGCTTTTGGGATAGCCTCTGTTCTGATTTGGGGTTAATTTTGGCTACTTGGCATTTGCCTCTTTGTGTACTGGGTATATTGCCACCCTGCAGCAGGGCCTGAGCTGCTGGTCTCCTTGGTACATCTCAAGTGAAAGAGTGATCCTGTGTGTAATGCTGCGTAGTAATGTTATTCATCAAACAGCAAGTGGATAGAAAAAAAGCTGTCAGAAAGCAACAGCTAGTTCAGTTCTCAGATGAAGGCCAAGCCCAGTGCAAGCCTCTCAGAAATACTCTGTAGGGCCTGATTTTGGTGAGTCTGCTCTGTCTCTCTGTGCATGCTGCCATCGTAGCTCTTAACAGGAGTTTAGATTTGGATTAAAAAACACAAGGGGAAAGAAATAAACTGATTAGCTGGGCAGGAATAAGAGCTGCTCCTGTGTGAAGCTCATCTGTCTTGAAAGAGCTGGAGATTTTCATGCTGCTCAAGTCCTACTTGAATTGATGCTCTTAGTGATGAAGTGCAACATGAGTGGTCTGTAGGGCTTCAGCTGGCTCCTTACCTCCTCTTTGATTTCCAGGGGCAAGCAAAGGTGAGACACTTGGGCACGTCTGTGAACAGAGGTTATTCCTTCTCCTGCTGTGTTTACCTGTGTGGTTTGCAGTCTGTGCAAGACTCATGCTGTTATTTCACTTTAATATCTTGCTGGGTCCTAATTCATCATAGTTAGGAAGGTACAGAGGATCTTCCTTCAAAATGAAGATGAATTGCATGTTGTGTTTGTAGGCTCACAGCAGCACAGGGAGGCAGGCAGGTGCTTGAATCATCCTTTGTGAGAAGTGCAGCACTAGGACACTGATGATAGGTGGGGGTTGCTTGGGAGTTATTTCTGGAGGGGGTCTAGCTCCCTTGAATTCTCATCACCTCGCTAGAACTGCTGCAGAGGCTTTTGGCAAGCAGTTGCCACATAGCTTGCAAGTGGTGTCATTCTGTTAAGCTGGTGAAACCTTCCCTTTCCATGTCACCCTTCCTTCCACTGCAAAGTTTTGGTTGTATGATCGTGACAATGAGCAGCATTTAACTTGTACAGCACTTGTACACTTCTTTCCTACAAGATGAGCAGGACTGGCTCTGGTGTCAGCCAGGGCTCCTGTGCCCTGGTTTTGTCATAACCAGCAGCTGAGCTTTTCAGAAGATGAATTCTTCTGCAGCCATTTCTGTTCCTGCAGACACCTCAGGCCTCACCGTGGCTGCTCTCTGTGGGATGCAGTTTGAGGACTGGGCTGATGTCAGGAGTCTGGAATTCACATCCCCTCCCCCTTGCCTTTGCCTTTTTTTTCCCCCTCCCTAAATAAATGTTGGAAGCAGCCTGGAAGCTGGCTGTCTTCAGTCTCTTGGAGCACAAGGAGGTAACTGGAAGCACAGATAGTGTTTCATTGTAATTTTAGTTGCTTAAAGCACAGCTTGGGCTGGATGTGTGCAGACGATTGTGTGAAGTAAAACATGGTTAAAGGCAGTGGGAAGATCCAAGTGGCAAGGACAGCTTAGACAAATGTGTGTCATCCATACTCTGCCTAACAAGACTAAGAGAGATGAGGAAATATCCCAGCTGTATGCTGCTCAGGCCAGACTCTCTCAGCTGGTTTATTATCTCCAGTGTTGACTTGGATTTGCCATGTGTTTGTAATCTCTCATGGAAGGCCCAAATTCTCAGGATTGTGGAAACTTTTGAAAGCTGCCTGAGGACGTACACACATTTTCCATGCAAATATTAGGCCTATCTTCTTGGTAACCAAACCTTTTTGTATTGTAAAAGACGTGTTCATGCTATTTCTTTCCATTGCTGGGGTGTTTGTGTTCAGTGCTGGTCTGTGTGCCATAGGCCTTCCCCATGGATGCAGCCAGTTGCATTTTCATGTCCTTTTGGGGATATGGGTCCTTCTTTTTTTGCAGTAGCAGTAATGTCATGCACCTTCCTGAATGCAGTTGGGCTACTGGTGATCATTCTAAGAGCTGGTAATAAGCTTTGCATCATGCAGCATGGCAAAATGCCTTGAGATCCTGGTGGAAGCTGGGGCAGTCAGCTCAGGGGGATCTATCTTGGGTATCATTGCAAACATCAGCCTATTGTAATGAGTGGCTGACCTTGAGGGTATGAATATCAGCACTACTGGGGGAAAATCATGGATCAAGTGGCAAGAAAATACAGCTGTGCTGTTTTGTCCAGGCAAGGCTAAATGAGGCTGACAGGCAGACATTTGCTTTGAGAAGTGCTTGGGATAGTTTGAGTTGGGTGATTCACATTTCTGACAGCATTTTGCTCCCAATAGATAAATAATTTCTTTTGAAGTGTTTAGTCAAATCTGCTTATTCTACTTCTGGACACATGGTCTCTCCTGACAAGAGTAAAACCAGATTAGGAAGTTAATGGGACATATCCCTTTGCATTGCTTAATCGATGTTCTAGAGACCTGAACATCTGCAGGTGAACAAGCCCTGACTTTGCTGGTGTGGGGAGCACTGGGTGAGAGATGAGCTGTTGGGTTAACTGATTTAATGTCTGCAGCAGTGGGAGCCTCAGAATAGGAACTTAATGGGATGTGGAAGAGGGCTGTTAAGGAAAGGAGCCTTTGCTTCATGTCATTGGGAAAAATCCAGATGGGCATTTTGACTCTTTGTGAAGCACATGTGTGTTGTTGGCCATCCAGCTACACTGGGTGCTTGTATGCAGTGGTGCTTGTGCAGAGATCCTTGTGTTAAGGGGTACACCTGGCAGAGGGAGGAAATGATGCAATGGGACTTGCCTGGGCTTGGGCTCAGTTACAGAGGGAGCCCTTGGCTATGTGCAGTGCAGTTGTGCTGCATCCCTGCCCCAGGTCACCTTCCTTCACCAGCAGTTAAATGCTGTACACAAACCCTGTGAGGGTCTGGGTGAGCCTGCAGACAACACAACCCACCCATGAGCACCAAAGCATCAGGCTGGGATGATGCTCTGCCATAACTTGTTCATCACCCGAGGCACAGCTGTGCATTTTCCTGTTATCCCAGCTGGTGTGAATGTACATGTGGTGGTTTGGCATGGGAGGGGGGGGTGTGTGTGTAAGCCTTTGGGGAAGCTTGCTCAGGTATTTGCTTCAAAATAACTCTTTGGATTGACTAACTTAAGAGAAAAAGAAATGTTTGCATCGGTGTGATGGCAACTCCTTGATTTAAACCTTTCTCTCAGATCACGAATTCCCTGTCTAATGCTTAATTTTCAGGATGCACTTGAATGATGGAGACTGAATGAAGACATCCAGAAAATATAACTACTGTAGCTAGTGAGATAGTATATTCTCACTCCTGCCCCAGTGCAGACAGCTGATCAACTGTTCTGCATTGGATTGGTGTCTCTGACCAGCAGTACTGTGTCCTAGTTTGGAAGCTGGTATTAACATTGTATTTGTAGATGTATTGAAAACATATTTCATCTGTTTTTAAAGCTATGAGGATTGATTTGTGTGATGCAGGCTAATGGTGATTTGGAGCTGAGCAAGGGCCAGTCCTCTTGCCTACTAACTCTTGTTTTCTCTTTTTCTTTTTACAGCTGAACCTGCAGACCTCTTGAAGGTATTAGATTTTCATAATTTACCTGATGGTATAACAAAAACAACAGGGTTTTGCACAAGCAGAAGATCTTCAAAAGAAGCAGATGTTGCTTACAGAGTAACAAAAGATGCTCAGCTTAGTGCACCAACAAAGCAGCTGTATCCTGGTGAGTCTGCAGCTTATTTGTGTTTGTCATATGGAAAGATCTGATCCTTTTCTCAGATTCTGCAGGCACATACAGGGCACTGTGCAGTTCCTTTTCCAAAGGTGCTTGCATGCTCCCTTGGCTGGGAGCAGTTCTGCTAATTCAAGGGGCTCCAAACTTCCAACCATCAAAATAACGTTGCAAGAAGTTGTTCTTTCCTCATTGCATTTGCACATAGTGGTATGTTTTTTCTGCAGAAGATGTGGCCAAAGCCTACATCTGTTCCCTCCTTTATTAGAAAGTTTGTACTGTCTCATTATCACACAGTGGCATCCAGCTGGGGAGGGAGACTTGGAAGATGCAAAGGAACGCAGACAGTGTTTTGTTCTGCATTTGTGGAGTGCCAAGCACAGTGGGATCTTACTCTGTGGCTGTGGTGTCTCATAACACAAATAATCACCATGTAAAAATACTAGACTACCCCACAAGAACAGATGTCCCAGGAAAAGTTGAAGGAATCAAAAGTTCATAAGAGAAAGCCACTAAGATGCAGGAGTTCACAAAGTGTGGGCTACTGACCGTTGCATTTGTCACTGAGGATGCTCTGGAGTTTAAGTTTTCAGGCCAAGGAACAATCATTACTGTAGAGTAAAATGTGCTTGCAAAAAGACTGGACTCATTATAGACCCAAACTATAGACTGAGAGCAACTGGACACATTATAGATCCAAAGCACTCACTGCCTGAGAGCTTCAGTCTTGAACACATGGTCACCATCAGATATCTTCCAAAGCCATGTAAGAGAACTGCTCTGTCCACTCATGTGGAGTGCAGGGATGCTGGGAGCAGGCATGGCAGACTTTCTAGGCTTGCTGAGAAAAATGCCTTTGCTGAGGAAGATTTAACAACAAGGCAGGAAGATTCTGCTTGTAACTTGTCTGTGAAGCAGTAGATGAGTTAAGCAAAGCAGACAGACACTTTCTGCTTTGGTGTTTGTGAGAGAATTAATGACACAGAATGTATTAGCTAAATCAGAGGTAATGTGGCATGCCACTACCAGTGCTTTTTAATTAACATACAGTATCCATCAGACCCAGTCTATCAGTGGCCTCCGAGGCTGAACTGCTGCTGCACTTGCATCCTTCAGTCCTCTGTTTCCTTCATTGCCTGTTATCACTAAGGTTATTTTCAGTCTTCATAATTATCCTGTGGTGGCAATAAACAGGTGAATTATATATAATCCATGGTGGAGGGAGGGCATACCCTGTGTCTTGCATACAAACTGAGAGCCTGACATAAAGATGGGAGCAGCTGTGGCTGGGCTGCAGGCTGGTAGCCCTCCTTGTGTGGTCAGCCCTTGGCCAAAGAGCTGCTGGGTTTTACCTAACACCCTGTCTTAATGCTGCAGAAGTGCAGAACAGCCTCTGTATTTGTCTTTATTGCTGTCCAGGGCAGGACAGGAGGATAGTGCCTGTGGATATGGGGAATATTCATCTGAGGGACAGGCTGCAAGGGCCCTGCAGTGGCCCCTGAGTCCATCCATCATGATCAGCTCAACCTAACCAGTATGCAGTTTGTCATTTCAACATCATCTCTTTTCCCATATCTGAACTGCCTCGAAGTTTTGGCCCAACTGGTGTCTTCAAGCTCAAAGTCTTGAAGGAAGTGGTTGCAGTTAGGAACAGACAACTGGGTTTGAGAGCTTTGCAATAGTTGCTGTAGCCACTGTGAAATCTTGCCTGACGGCCTTTGTTATGGAAACCAACAGAGCGGTGACCCCAGGATAGAGAGTCAGGGATGGAATATTCTGGCTAATTAATGTAGCAGAGAGATTTGATGATAGCATTTATGGCAAAGGTTAACACAAGATGACAGCACACAGAACTGAGTCATGGGCACAGAGGAGAACTCAGCATTGTAGAAGATTTTCTTGCCTTTGTCCCACCTTACTACCTGTATGTCTGCACTGAGTTCTTGATTTGCATCTACTGTCTTCCTTGGGTGAGAAGATCTGGCTGGCGTTTCCTTGGTGTCAACTTTTCAGTCATTTCATCAGCTGGACTACCATGGGGTAATTGAAGCAGCTCTGTCTCTCTCCAGATATCTCCATAGTCATTGAGTCTTCTCTGCTGCTTGCTAAGGAAATAGCAACAGCCATGTGAAGAACCCCTGCTGTTTCCCATCAGATCAACAGATGTTTTTTCAGTACATCTCCATAACTAGATGCAACTTCAACTTACACCACCAGATGAAGGAGGAGATAAAGATCAAGTAATTGCAGCGCAGTGTACCAGGGGAAATGTGGTTTCAGTGATTTCATGTGAACAGGCAGCTGGGTTGCAGAATAACTTTGCCTCTCTGTTATAGAGCCCCCTAGGCAAAATGTACACTGCACATCATATTTTGTGCTAATTAAAAGATGGTGCTTTTGTAAGATGGCAATTTTATGGGCTATGCATTCTGCCTCCACAGCCAACAAAGCAAGATATATATATATATGCTTAAGAGCTTGTCTGTTTTTTCAAGCCCACGAGAGCGAGACAATCTGCTGCAAGGCTCTTTATCCTTGCTCCCCACACAAGTTCTCCTTCCCAGCAAAAACTGCTCTTCCAGCAGACACAAGAAAGGCCAAGTTTTCAGTGGCAACCAGCAGAATATCATTTGAATTCTTCTAGCAAGCTCTGTATTCTCCATGCTGCTTGTGGGTGTCTGCATATATATGTGTGCTCAAGAGCTTGAAAATCTCTATTATAGCTTGAACAGTCAGCTCTGAGGCAAACAAGCCATGCTGAAACTGAGTGTCTCCTCAGATGAAGAAAAAGGCCAGAAGTTGGTGACACTGCTTGAAGAGCTGTTTCCTTTTGGAAAGTGGCTCTGGAAATGACACCATCTCACCAACAGATCTGTGTCGTGTCTGTGTCAGGATCTGGATCAGCTCATTTTTTCTGCTGATTTCTTGCTCTTAAGCAGCTAAAGCTTTCATGTCCTTCCCAATCAGCAGCAGGACTGTCTGTTTTAGGCTGTGTTTGGATACACCTGCAGAATCTGGTTTAAGAAGAAGGTCCCGGCTATTTGAAGACCATGAGATTGTACAAAAACCTTTCATCACTGGTCATGGAGCTCAGGAAAGAAGAAACTCGGCCTGATGTGGGATTTTTTGCACCTTGGGACACGGCACAGATGCAGTCTGCTCAAGTGAAGCTAATGGCATCAGTGTGCTGTGCAGGGAGCTGCATGGGCTGGAGGGATCTGCGCCCACCCTGGACTTCTTGAGCTTTTTCCATGGCTCCATCTGCAGAACTGGGGTCTTAACCTGTTGCTGCCTTGCAGGAGGTTGTGTGTAGTGAATTTGAAAGGACTTGGCCATGGGCTTGAGCTAAATTCACCATCAGTGCAGTGCTGTTAAGAGAAGAGATGCACGTGCAGCATCTCTCAGCATGAGCTCATTTGAAGTAGGGAAGCCAATAGAAGGGCTTAATCCCAAACCCATTGTTGGGGGGAGTGTCTTCATTGTCTTTAAGGGGATTTGGGTCAATTTCTATGTGCTTCATATATTTATTATGATGTATTTATTAGTATTGCTCTCTGTGTGGATGCATTTTCATACATCATTCAATAGCCTGGGCCATTTCTAGCTATGACAGTGAAGGCATTGTTATTTTGCCAGGACAGCAGAGCAGTAACAGAGTAATGTCAGCTATAATTCATCCATTATGGTTATTTGGGTTGAGAAACTCCCATCACCATGGAGACGTTTTAATAATAATGAAAAAAAAATTAAAAGCAGCTTTTTAATGAGTTGGCAGCTTGTCCAAGTTGAAAGGTACTGTATTGTGGACTCATAATGACATTTTGGACGTGAACTATTTTACATAAAAGGACCAAAACTGGAGGCTGTAATTGGAACCAGGAAGGCGTATGCTCTTGATTCAGCTCTACAGGAGGATTTGTATACAGCAGGAGGGAGATAAAGCTCAGAGCATCCTATGGGAGGCACAGTAATCAGATTGCCTGCCTTTGCCAAAAAGCTGGGTCTGTGTCCTAGGGGGAAATCAAGTATTTAATTACTGGCTGAGAGTCCTCTCTTCAGAACACTGCTTTATGCTTTGTTAGGAAATGTTTAACTAAGGTGAGGGATATTAACTTGGTGTGTCTCTGTGGGTATCCTCAGATATCCCCCTCAGTGTCCTCTGTTCACACAAGCTGTGCTGGTTTTGGATGCAGCCCAGCCTGCTTGTGCCTCCTGCCTCCTCCACTGCCTGGTGCTGTAACCCACTGCTAGGGTGCTAGATGCATTTAAGGCACTGGTTTGTTCATTAAAGCAGCTCCCAGGCAGAAAAGGAGAGAGTGAGCTCGTGGCCTCAACTTGTTAGCTATTATGGTTGGAAGAATTCCCCACCCCCGTGTTCCTGTTTGTCCCTTCTTTGGGTCAAAATCCCTTATGCAGCCCTGGGACAGCATCTAAGAGAAGCATAAAGGGGTGAAGGGAATCTGTTTGAAGCTTATGGGCATGCAGCTTGACTTTTTTTTGGTGTGGTTTATATGGCTGTGGCTCTGCAGTTTAAAAACAACCCATTGTGTGGTTGCCTTCCCTGTGTGCTGCCAGCTGCCACACATGTAGATAGTCCCAGCACACACCCCGCAGTGCCCATGCTGGGGCTGCCCCACTTTGCACTGCAGGGTTTAAGATTTCCCAAGCAGATACCCAGAGGTACAATACAATCCTTGTTCTTGAATGCCTGGACCTTAAAGGAAAGATAGCTTGCCAGTCTCACGCTGCTGAAACGCATCATCTGAGGAGGTTGTGCCCTCTAGGTACCCTCTGTTTCAACAGCTCCCCTCTCCAATAATAATTTGCTCAAGAAATCTCTCTTACTAATGCCTCTGGTGATTTTAAGATTTCCTGATTGGGATGTGCATCTAAACTTTTCAGTCTGGGCTCATCTTCCCAGAGAAAACCCAAACAGAGGAGTTGTATCCTGCCCAGGATGTGCCTTCACGCCCATATTGACTTGAAATGTGTCAGTCAGGCATTGCAGGGGGTTATCCTGCCCCTGCACGGTGTTGCCTCTATACTGACTGGATCAGCCCAATACTTAAATGGTATGAATCCTCCAAACCTTGCAAAAATACAGGCAGGAATCAGCAGAGATCAGACAGGGGAGCTTTCCTGTGTGGAGAAAAAGCTGGGAGATTTGTTAGGTGATTTTTTTTAATGTGCAGCCAAACTGGCATCTCCTGCTGATTGCCAGAGTTATTTCTGTTCTCAGATTGTGTATTTTTGGCTGCACCAACCTGAAAGTCAAAGCCACAAAATGCTGTGTTCTTGTCTGGAATAGACCAAACCTGATGCAACTTCTCTGTTCCCTCAAATAAAACTCTTTAATATTAGGTGTGTCTAGCTGGCATGGGACGTTTAATTTCCTCTATCCCTCTGACATCTTCAGTTAATTTGGGAATCCCATGATATATGAAGCAAAGTTGTTGCCTTGTGTCATAAAAAGTTGTTGAGCACACTAAGGAAGGGCTAGGCAGAAATAATACAGATTAAAAACCTCTGTTTCTCCAGCAGCGTGGTCTCATCCTAAAACAGCAGATCCCTCACCATCTTTGGCTTGCAAGTTCAAAGGTGGGGTGGCTTTCGGCTCTGTAACAGACAGCAAAAAGGGCTGGAAAAAGGCTTTCTGATGAATAAATGAATGATCCTCAGAGATTCTCAGTTCTGCACCTGGATTTTTAATGTACCATTACAGTGAAAAGCCCTTGGGGGACACTGCTCAACGTGGGCTTTGCTGGTTTCAGCTCATCCCAACCCAGTATCACAGTTAGGCTTTAGGGAATACAAGAGCTAACTGACAACCTTACCTAAATTGTTAGGGTTGGTGTGCACACATCTGGAAGGTTAAAGCAGTGGTGTCCCCATACGTCATTAGACAACAGGACTGTTTCTGGAGGGATTAATTTTCAAGGAAACCTGCCTAACCTCTTTGCTTTTCCACTCCAGCTTCCCCATTCCCAGAGGACTTCTCCATTCTAACCACTGTAAAAGCGAAGAAAGGAGGTCAGTCCTTCTTGATCTCAATTTACAATGAGCAAGGGATCCAGCAAATTGGTGTGGAGATGGGTAGATCTCCTGTATTCCTGTATGAAGACCATACAGGAAAGCCAGGCCCAGAAGACTATCCTCTCTTTAGAGGCATTAACCTAGCAGATGGCAAGTAAGTGACATTTTGTGCACAAAGGGGAAAAAAAAAGTGCATTGTTTCTCTCATTTACCAGCATGTTGAACATTGTGTAAAATAGGACTCATGTATAGATAAATGTATATACACACCTTTGACTGCTGCCCAGTGTCCCTTCTTGAACTCTGTCCTTGGGTGAATAAGTACTGCCTATATAAAAAGTGTGAATGATGTACCAGTCGGTGCAAGTTGTCTGACATCTGTGGGGATAGGAATTGTTGACTTTTTCTGCAAAGGGGCCTTAATAAATCACTTTGTCTTGCAAAATCTACACTGAGTGTTTTGCAGGTAATGAGGGTGTAAATGGGAGATAGCCAGGGAGTCACTGGTATGGGTTATTTTCCTCTCTGCCTCTGGTTGCAGCCAAAACGGTCCCTCTCCTACCTATTTTGGAGGGATGAGAAGTGAAGGGCATCATCTGTCAATAGAGTTTTTCTATTTCAAATGAAATCTCCAGGTTCTGCCCAAGGATGATTTTTCATGGCTTTGCAGAGGAAGGTTTGCAGTTCACAAGTTGATGAGAGCTTCATTGTTACACAACAGTTAGCTTGCTCTTGAAAGCCCAAGGCTCTGTTTAATACATTCGTGGACTGTGCTCTTCTAGGTGGCACAGAGTAGCTATCAGTGTGCAGAAGAAGAATGTCACGTTGATTTTGGACTGTAAAAAGAAGATAACCAAGTTCTTGGACCGAAGTGACCATCCCATCATTGACGTCAACGGCATCATTGTGTTTGGAACAAGGATATTGGATGAAGAAGTCTTTGAGGTAAGTCATGATGACGAACAGCTCTTGGAGATTCCTTGGAGATGAGGAGCTGGGGTCTGGTTGATGAGGTATTTACAGCTCACATTTGTAACTTGTGCTGGATTTTTGCAGCTGTTATGTTACCTATTTCCTGAAGTTTGAACGAGGTCAATGCTTCCTCTAGTGACAATGAAAACAGAGGGGCAGATGTCCTGTTGGTGGGAGCTCTTCTGGTCCTCTGGTTTTATGCCCTTGCTGGGGTTCTAGGCTAGTCTTTACACTGGGATTTTGTAGGTCTATAGTTCTTGTGCTCTTTGGCTTCTTTTGCATGGGAAGGGCTCACTGAGTTTTCATTCATTCCACTGGTATGATTTAGATGAAATTGCTGGGGCAGTAAGTGAAAGCTGAGGAAAGCAGCTCCCTTGAAAGACACAGTTCACTCTGGGGCTATAGGAATCTGCTCCTTTCCTGGGCATTGGCCATTGATTCCTGGTTTCTTGCACCAGGATATGAGGGGACTCTCCTCAACAACTTGTTTGGCAGTGCTGTCACCTCCTACACAGCAACTGCCTTTAAAAAGCAAACTGAAATCGTGATGGGTGGAACGTTCCCATGAGCTCCTCTGATTTAACCAGAGAGATAGAGGATTATTTATAGACAAGGTACATATGGCAGAAGTTCTTGCAGTTCAGCAGTTAGTTTAATATATGCATTTCACCAGCAATCTCAACTCCTCCTGCACTGCTGAGGCTTTCATGTGGATGAGAATCTTGTCCCTGATCTTTCTTTGCGAGCTCCAATTGTTTTCCTTGAAATCGGCGCCAGTGCACTGGACTGTAAACTAAGACCTATTGATCTCTATCTACTTTTATTGCATTTATGTGGAGGAAGAGCTGTATCTCATGGGCCTCCCTAACCCAGCCAAGTGATGGGCAACTTCTTCCATGGGTGGCTAATTAAAGCTGTAGCTCTCTGGCTGCATCTCGGAAGGAAAGTTCCAGTCTGTTTAACATTACCAGCATCTGGGAGCTGGGCTGTTGTAAACAGAGCAGGAATGCATAGACTGAGTGTTGCTGCCAAAATCCCAGTCACAGAGCTAGAGCTGAACCTCTAAACTGTATGAAATTAATAGACATTCCCTGGGAAGTTTAACAATTAAGATGGAAAGTAAAAGCTGGGTTTAATGGGCACCAGAGTGACTTTCACAAGTGTTGGACGTTCTGCCAAAATCTCCAGCAGCTGCAGTGGATGCTGTATTTTAAGGGGAGTTTAGAGAGGTGAACTTTTCTGGGGAGACACTGGACTTATGAACTTGGTATCACATGCAAACTGGGTAAGAAACTTGCACTTTAGCCTGTTTCATTTTGCAATGTAACATGGTTTCTATGAGTGCCCTTGAGAGCTTCCAGGTGGCTTTTAGACCTTCACCGGGAGTTAGGGCTACTGATTCCTCTGCCAGGCAGGGGAACACAGGTTGATGGGTGGCAATGCTCTCCCAGCTTCACTGTTAGCCCTTCCCATGGGTCTAGCCACAGCACCTGTGCTGGAGAGGACTTATCTTGGGGCTCGGTGGGCTTGTGAAATCTCTGTCTTGGGAGGTGGAGTAAAACAGAACAAGTGTTCCTCTCTACTGGAGCTTGTTCTTTGTACAAGATGTAGCTACAAGATCACTGCAGGCACTTACTGAGAGCTGGACAATTAACAAGTCTTTTTTTCTCTCTGAGATATACTGATGTTCCACAGCATGTATATTAAAAACAACTCCTCTCTAGTTCTGGTATTTTTCCTTTTGTCATCCTCATCAGACAAAGGGTTTTCAGTATCTCCCCCACACACTAATCAATATACCAGCAGCTTTAAATGGAATGTAATTAATAGCTTTCATGAAGGCAGTGGACTATAACCCAATTTCCTTCGTATCTCAGCAACTTCATTTCCTTTGGCTCCTCCTCTTTTCTCTCTGCAAGCCTAAGCAGAAACTCTGTAGGGAAAGCTGTGGCTCAGAACAATGGGCAATGGGTGTAAGCTGTTAAAGCTATGTATTCCTGGAAAGCTGATGATTTCTGGCCTGGATGCAGAATGATGAGATGAAGCTGTCCTGTAGGCAACTGTTCTGCAACCTCAGCTAGAAGGATCTTCCCCAGTGTTTTCTGCACCTGTGGAGTTGCCTGGCTCTTACATAGTCGTTGCTTTTGCTGGAAAGTAAAATAACCCAGCTAGCTGGGAGTGGGATGGAAGGCAGTGTTGGGGAGGGCTTTTTGACAAGGCTGTATCTCAGCATGAATCAGCAAGAGCTGTGAGCAGTGGGAATTCATATCCTCCTCGTCAGGACTTAAAACCCCAAACCATTTTTGTTTTGTTTTGAAAGTTGTGATTGTTTAAGCTCCAGGTGTAGCCGGGGTGGCAAGCTGAGCAGCTCTGCTGGGTTCATTGATCAAGCACCCAGATGGGCAGAAAAAGCCTGGCAGGAAAGGTTAGAGGAGTTTCAAAGTGTTTCTCTAGCACAACATTCTTCCAGTGGAAAAACGACTTCCCCTCATTAAAATGCAATTAGTTTGGAGGCTGTGTGGATCTCTCTGTAGGGCTGAGGGAATGCTGGGTAGGTTTGAAAAAGGGCCAAGCCTGGAGCCTAGGTTATACAAGTTAAGTTTTGTGCTGAACTGTTGTTCAAAACACAAGTTTACAAATGTAAGGACAGGCTCTGGCGCTGGGCTTGGGAAGTAGCAGCCGGCTTCAAGCTGGGACTGAGAGGATGCTGTTGTGAGACAAGCAAAGGGCTTTTTGCAGAGAGAGAAAAGAAATAGCCCATGGTGCAGGATAAACACTTTCTCTCTGTTTGCAGGCTGCAGTAAGCAGTGCTCCTGTGGCTAGAGCAGTGCTGGAAGGAAGTCAGGAGATGTGACTTTATCTCGTTTTTAGAGGGATTAAGGGTTTCTTTTGTTGTGCTTTTTCTTTTTAAACATAGAAACCGAGTCCTAGCACAGTCTAATGGTTAGGCACAGGAACAGAGAGAGGGTGAAGCTTAGGAAAGTGCCTTACCCAGAAAGCAAAGCATCTTCTGTCTGAAACCCTGAGAGACTTTCTGGAACATGCCGGGGTGATCTTCCTCTCTGCAGTGATGCACTGCAAGAGCTGCCTGTGCCCTGCCTGCCATGGAGACTCACCTCTTTGTGCTGGATCCCATCAGTTCCTGTGGAGGTAGCAGCAAGCTGGGAGCTCATCTCTGCTGGCAGCAGTGGTGATACCAGGGCTGACCTGTCAGCTCTTGCTTGGGCTGATCCCTGATAGCCTGGGTTGGTGTAAGAGCTGAGCATATGTTGAGTGCTTGTTAGGCCAAAGCTTCACCCACTGGAGGGTGACTTGGCTGTTCTGCATCTGTTGTGTATCATACCCATCATCCATAGCTGTGGGCTGGTTGAGTGCTTTGTAGCCTTTCATTTGATATCATCCTCAGAAGATGCTCCTGCTGAGGATTTTCTGCTCCATTCACAACTGGTTCTGGGTGTAGGGGACAACACCTATCTGCCTGGGGATAGCTCCTTCCCTCAGGGCAAGCAATCAGGCTCAAATACAGTCTCTCTCCCACCTCTAACTAAAGTCTGGTGAGGCTTTGACATATTTATCTGTTAACAGTGTGCAGTTCATTTAATCCCTTTGACCACTGTGTCCCAGGACCACATGGATGTGACCTCCAATCTGCTGATTGCTGTGGTGGTCAGGTGGAAAAGCAGTTCAGCTGGCTCTGGGCTGAACTTGTTCTCATTTAGCAGGTGTGGGTTGAAATAAAGTTCAGATCCTGGATTAGTGGTGGATCCTGGATTGGCTGGTGCTGTGTTTCAGTCCTGAACGTGGCTGTATTGCAGCAGTGAACAGAGAAATAACCCACAGCTGGAGGGTCTTTATGCATGGCAAGTGCAGCACAAGTACTGTGGCAGGTAAATGTTACTGTCTCTGGGCTGGATTAAGTAAATTTAACCCCTTTGCAACAGTATGTTGAAGCATCTCATGATACCCCATGGAAAGGGGTTTGGTTCCTGCAGCAGTGAGTGTTGTACTGCTCAGCATTACTCTGTACACCAGCACTCCACAGGTAGTGATGTATTCCCTATTTCTGCTGGACAGCCCATCTTGTCTTCTGATCTGTCAGGAAAAGGGTATTGTCTGAGGCAGCTGTGAAGTATGGTACAGCACCTGGCTGGCAGAGCTGGCACTGGCATCAAAGCTGTGGGGTGGTCATGGGTAAACACATGAGTAGGTTTTGGTAAAACAGCTGAGGATCTCCTAGTGACAAGAGAGGACATTTGATGTAAATAGTTTTTGGTGTCTCCTTGTAAAGTTTTGCAGGATTTTCTCACAAGGAAACTGGTGTTTCAACCCTCTGGCAATACTGTTGGTTAGTGGTAGTGCCTGGTACTGGTGTGGGGGGAATTAGTTTTCCCATAAGTGGAAAAGCTCAGTGCATGTGTATAGTGCTTTTTAAGGTTTATGCCCTTTACTATTGGCTCCACTGGAGACAAGAGGAGCTTATTTTGTCCATTTGAATACCATAACTGTGTCTCATTGGTCTAGTTGGTGTTGTAAATCCAAGTGCTTTCCTCTCATCCTGCCAAACAAGGTGCTAAGTGAAGAGGGTCTTGGACACCTGCAGTCGCTGTTCTGCCAATGCATTGAGAGCATCGGGGACTGACAAAGTACTTGCCATTAGCTTCTGCCAGAGCTTGTCCTGGGATGAGCACTGATGTGCTGCTGGAGTTTGGATGATGCTGAAAGGACAGTGCTTTTTCTTTTCTGTTCTCCTTTGTGTTTTTGAAGACTACTCCTGAAATCAAGACATCAGAAATAGAGGGAAAGCAGTTTGTGCTGGGTCAAGCCAGAAAGCCCAGGCAGGGTGCCAGAGGTGCTCTTAGGGCTGCTCGGTGTTTCAAGGCACAACAAGACAAAGCAGAATAGACACTTCAATGCTTAGCTGAGACATTGGGGCTGTTCAGGTGCTATGTTGCTCTTGGGTTGAAAAGCCAACTCTCTTTTCATCTTCTGCCTTGTTTACACTTAACAAACAATTATCACTGTGGTTGATAATCCCAGATTTCATTTCACTCTCGTCAGGCTTTTCTCTCTTCCTTCCCATGCTCTTGGCGTGTAGCTTTTCCAGCTCTGGAAAGTGCTTTTATTTCTAAAGTTTCTGTACATTATTTTTTTCCTGGACCCCTCCAAGGTTATAGGATTGGATCAATAGCTTTCTCCTTTAGCAGGAGGTGTACCAATGAAAATATGTTCCTATATTTGTGTGTCTTCTGGTACTTCTTTTGTTTAAGGACAGAGATTTAGGGCTCCCCCTCTGCAGGTAGAGCTGCTGTCAATGTGTCAGATGGATATGTACTATTGCAGGAGGATAGAAGTTATACCATTAGTGCAATGGGCTTTGGGGAAAGCCAGATTAGTGGTAACTGCAGACATTTTCGACTTGATGGCAAATGTGCCATTCCCAACTCTGAATCTGTGTCTGATTCACATCTAGCCCCATGCTTGCTTTGGCATAGCTGTTTCTGCTGTTGCTGTTTGCAGGAGGGTCTTAGAATTGTTTTGGTTGGAAAACAACTTTAAGCTCCTGGAGTCCAACTGTCACCCACAGCCCTCAGCACCTCAGCTCCACAGCTTTGGGATCCTTCCAGGGCTGGGCACTCCCCCAGCTCCCTGGGCAGCCTGGCACAGGGAATGACACCCCTCTCAGGGAAACAATTCTGCCTCAGCTCCAGTCTCAGCCTCCCCAGGGCCCAGCACAGGGGCACAATCCCTGCCCTGGCTCTGCTGCCACACTATTGCTGATACAAGCCAGGATGCTCTTGGCCACTGGACACACTGCTGGCTCCTGTTCAGATGCTGTTGATCAAATGTAAATGGTTGTCTTGTACAAATGTAAACAGCAGTGGCAAGGTATAGAGCCTGCAGGGACAGTTATGTGTTTACAGAAGGAACAACAAAGTCCTCTATCTCCAAACCAGAGGCATTGTAACAGGCTCCATCGAGCTCAGTGAAGCTTCTCAGGTGTGTGGTGTTAAACCCATGCGCTCTGCAAGATCTGGGCATAGTCCAGAGGGTCAGGAAGGAACTGGGCAGGTCTTACTCTTCAGTTTCTATCAGCCTTCAAAAAGCCTTTTTTTAAATTGGGGTTTTATACTAACCTGAATCTCTCTGTCACCATGTGCAACAGATACATGTTCCCCCTGTACTTTTCCCTACCTCAGCAGACTGCTGAAAGAAGCTAATTTACAGTCCTGGCTGCCTGTTTTCCTGGCCCTGCCAAATCTGATTTCACCTCTTTTGCTGTAGAGCCTTTCAGGGAGTGCAAAAAGTCGTTGTTTTACACCACCAACATATACCATGGTGTGAGATGATGGAAAAGAAAACGTTTGGAGCCAGCATTAGCATTCTTTATGGAAGATGCCTGTAGCTTTCCCCAGGCTCCTAATAAGTCTCTATTTAGTTGCTGCTTTTCTCGTCATTTCTTCTGCTTTTGTGGTTTGTTATTTCTTTTTTTTTTTTTTTTCCAAAGGGATCCTCTTTAGCAAAATGGTGCACTGGAGACATATGGATTCAATCACAGAACTAGGCTCTTCCAGAAGAGCAATACTGCCTAGAAAATGTCTACAATTATTGAAGATTATGCCTCTGGATGGGTTTGCAATTCACAATGAGCTATTTTTTTTTTTTTGGTGTGTGCCAGAGTCCAAGGGATGCAGTCAGGCTGATCAAAACCCAAACGTGAGATTTGGCTCCAGTTGGCAAAGTCTCACACGTAGCATCGTCTTACACAGGTGCCCAGGGACGTCATCTGGTTTTATCAGCGTGTCTGAAGCGAGGGAAGGGGCAGGACCAGGTCCAGAATAAGAATTGCAAAACAGCTTGTAAAAGTTTTAGTCTGTGCTTCAGGTGGTTTCATTTCAATGCTTGAGCTGACACCGTTTCATCTGACCTCTGTCTGTCAGGTGCCAGTGAGGGGTTGGGTGGAAACATTGGGGGAATTGTTTGCATACACCTTGCTGAGACTCTCTTGGTTTTCATTTTGGTTTGCTGGGTGATTGGAAGTTTACAGCCATCTGGACTGCAGTCAAGCTTTGTGATTGGGTCAGGGTTGCCTGTAGTGGTGTGTGTAGCTTTATTAGTCATGATTACAAAACACAAATTTAATGCCTGTAAGGTTTATATCTTTCGGTTTTTCTTTTTTTTCCTGATGAGTGGTAAATTCCATTTCATAAACTGTACAACTGTGCTTTGGTATGTGTAGGCTATTCCTGCAGTTTGCTGGTACTGAGTGCCTTCAGGCCTCTGACAGCATACAGTGCGTGGGGAGATGTACTTTATTGTTCAAACAGACCATAAAAGTGTTTTTATTGATGTTTAACAGCTATGCGGTGCATCAATTATCTTTTAATACGGCCAAGTTAAACATCAACCTAGAAACTGCACAGTCTTACAGCTTCTTGCAGTTTGTCCAAGAGTCAAGCCCCAGTCTTACAGGAGCTTTTGTTTTTTCAGCAGTTGAGTGGAATCTTCAAGGGAATGAATTTCTCTTACTGGATGAGGGCTGCTTCTAACTTTTCCAGCATCATGTTGAGCCAAATGGGCTCTGACTACTGGGGGTCTAGATTTCAGTTTCAGGCACTGACATTAGTTAATGTAAATAATTCTCTTCTGGATCTTTATAACCAGTAACACACGATGTGTGCTGTAGTTACAAACCAAGGCAGAGTGATGACAACTTGAGGCTACTTCTTCTTGTCCTATTGTCATTTGTTATTGGGGAGAAGAGACCAGCTTCCGCCTTACTACAACCTCCTGTCAGGGAGTTGCAGAGAGTGTTCCCGTCTCCCCTCAGCCTTCTCTTTTCCAAACTGAACACCTCCAGCTCCCTCAGCCACTCCTCATGCTCCAAACCCTTCACCATCTTCACAGTCTCATAAGACTTGCTGTTGCCCAGCTTTCTCTAGCCCAGGGTACCTCCTGCAGAGTGGGAGTTGCAACTGCTAATGAGGAAAACTGAGTAGTGTGGGGAAGCCAAAGCTCATCCTTCAGAAGATTTCCATCCACTGCAGGGATTGTGGGGTTTGGGGAGCTTGGTTGTGTCTGGTTTTTCCTGACATTCACCTGGCAGAGTTTTGTTATTTAAATGCTGGCAGGCAGCAACCCAGGCAGGCTCCTTAGACATGATGGATGCTGTTAGGAGTAGTGTCATTATTCTTTCAGCTGATGGCTTCGTTTGTAGTTTGGTTCCCCCCTTGGATAGTGGGAGGAAGAAGGAGGAGGCTCTTTTCTTCCATGGAAACTCTGAGGTGCACAAGGCTGATTGCTGAGCCCAGACAGGGTGATGTAATGCTGGAAACCTGCTCTTCTCTGGTGACATCATGCCAGTTGTGACATGGATGTCTGCAGAAAGCAGGCAGCAGGACAGAGCTTCAGGAGCAGAGAAGGCAGTGCAAAGGGACCTGGGGCCTGTTAAAAAGGCACTGAAGAGGAGAGCAAACAGACACACATTTCAGGAAATATGATTTTCCTCAGCTTGAGGGTGGGGGAAAAGCCAAATACTCAGGCTATTGGGGAGAAGTTTCCAGCTGAACTTTACTGGCAGTATTGCTATATAATATGGAAAAGTGATTATTGAAGGCAGAGCGTGATAGCGTGCTGCTGGCCCAAATCAGGGCTTGTTCCCCCTTCCATGCTAATTTGGGAACCTTGTTCTATGTGGGAGGTAACACACCAGTTAGTCTTATTTGCATTAAAGTGCATTTCTGGAACAGAAGCCGGTGGATAGGAAAAGAAATCCTCTTCTGTACACAAAATGTCTGATTGATTTGCATTGTGGGAGCAAACTGTTGTGGGAACCACAGGCTCGTCTGAGAGCTGCTGTGCTGAGGAGGAGTATGGTGAGCACTGAGCTCTGCAACAAGCTGGTCAGGCAAAGGGGGGTGGGCTTGTGTCCTTGTTGCCCTGGCAGTGCTCAAGCTGATCAGAGAATGATAGGGGTTGGAAGGGCCCTGCAGAGCTCATCCAGACCAATCCCCTGCTAAAGCAGGTTCCCCTCGATTGGGAGGCACAGGAACGTGTCCAAGTGGATTTGAAAATTTAGGTCTTTATTGCTGTTGTGTTGTCTTTGCAGGACACTGCTTGAATCCTGTCTTTTCTTTAAGGTGGGTTTTTATGTAGAGAGCCTCTCATTGCAGTGAGGACAGAGTAAACTCAGTGCAGGAGAGACCATCCTAACTCAGAAGCCTCTTTAGCTGTCTTTGTGCTCAGCCCATTCCCTTGTCATTTAGATACATACAAATGAAACACATGTTCCTTACACATGGTGAGGCCTTCTGATTTTTTTTTTAAGGGAGTCTGGGCTGCTTGCCAAAGCCCAAAGGAAAATCCTAGCCCACTCCAGACATCCCCAGTGTGCAGGTGTACAACTCACTTTGACAGAGCCGAGCAGGATCGAATGTATATGTTCACAATAAATACATCACCCTGGGGACAGGAGCTGGAAGAGGGTATTCCTAATGAGTTGTGCAGAGTGTTGGATGTGTATTTGTGTGTATGTGTGTTTTCTATTCCCTCCAAGAACATGGAAAAAAAGCCTCTAACCGTGGGCTCATTGTTCTCCACACGTAGCCACATACTGGCTGTGGTTCGGAAGGTCAAGTCTGCTTGAACAAACAGTGCTTTGGCCACTGAAGTGAAATGTGTGGGGAGATGGGAGAGTTTGTGGTGAATATTACTTTTGTGCACTGTTCTCTGCTCTGGAATGTCTGCAAACGTAGCAAGGTTTTTTTCCTGAGGCTTTGATGCCTTGCATAAGCAAATTTATCTGTGAGTGATGTTTACCCTTTTCCAGCTCAGAATACTGAAATGGGAGCTGTGATGCTCAGCTACTGCTGACCACGCTGGTCACGCTTCATCCCTTCCTGCTCCTTAATGGGTTTTTGTTCAGATAACCACGTTTCAGGGCTGAACATCACATCTGCTCTTCAGGCTGTAGGGGTGTACAAACCCAGCATCCCTTTCTCAGGATGCAAAGCTTGAGTAGTGCTCAATTAACTTGGCTATGGGAGCCATGCAGGGTGTTGTGTTTGAACACAAGGCACTTTGATGCTGCACAGAGATTCCCGTGCAGGAATTAAAAGAAAGTCCTCTTTCATGGGCAATTAGCAGTGTTGAAACATAATTGCAGAGATACTGTGAAGCATGGAAGGAAGAAGTGTGTGGATATAGACAGAGATAGTCCAGTTTCCAGCAGAAAGAGGGAGAAAACTATATGTGTGAGAGATGTTATGCCTGCCATGAGCTCAGCTGTCCCTTTTCAGCTCTTCTCTGAGTAGCACTGGCCAAATTTGCAGCAATGATGGGGAATGGCCCTAGGAACCTGCACAAAAGCTGCTTTCTCGGGTGGTCCCAGCAGATGTGCCTTGCTCAGTGCTCCATGGCTTGGTGATTGTCGCCAGCCAAATGCAGGAAAAATTCTTTCCCGACCAAAATTTAGTGTTAAGTTGAATTTTGAGTGTGTCAGCAGATATCCCCACAGCTAAGCACACGTAATCCCACTTATATCCTGAGATAATTTTGGCAGTCGGGTCTATTTTTCCCCCATCCCTTTTTAATCCACAAAACCTGGATTCTGTATTTACCTCCTGGGGCAGAAAACATTCCAAGTCCTGATTAAAAGCCTCTGTGTATACAAACCCCTTGATCCTCAGCCACCTCGGTGTGGAGGGCTCAGGATAAAACCTTAGGGTGGATCTTGGGCTTGTGGCAGTCGAGGGATGGAAAGACCATCTGTGGGGCAGCTCAGCTTCCAGATTAATTCAGCTATGAGGAAAAAGAACTGTAATAAAAGCAAGAGGTGTGCAGCTTTTAACTACCTTAGGATGGAGAAGAGCTGCAGCTGTTGTGGGATGGGAGCAGGAAGCCTTAATGTACTGCTTGGAGCAAAGAGCCACCCTTTAGTGATGGAAGTGAGCCCAGACTGGGGGAGACTGGAGCATTCTGAAACAAGCTACAGGCTTTGGAGCTGTCTGAGGGCTTTCATATTGGAGTTTTTGTAGTGTTTAGGGAGCGAGGAAAGGAGAGGATGGGAAATGCACAGATCAGCAGTGTGGAGTTGCCCAGGTTGTTGGTTGTACCCTTGTAGCAGTGGTGTGAATTGTCTGATGGAGCTGTGAAATGCCATCTGCTGTGTTTGGCCATGGTCATGTGTTTGAATGGTCAGGGGTAGCTGTGTGATGGAGACCTTGGGTTGGATTCCTTTCCCACTGCTACCTCCTTTTCTATACCAAGACAACTGCTCTTCGAGACCATTCACCACCTTCCCTACACCCTCTCTTTCTCTTTCTATCCCCCACCTCCATTGTAGCCAGGAGTGAGAAGGAAGCCCAAAGCTTTCCGGGTCATTGGGATCAACACCTCCCAGGCAGACACCGCGACCCGGTTTACACAGGGCTGAGTAAAAACCGAGCAACTGCCTCCCCTTTGGCTCAGCTCAGCTCCAACAGCGCCTCCTCAGCCCTGTCACTTCAGCCAAAAGCTTCTCTTTCCTACATATTTTCCACTGTGAGAGAGTCTTCCCCCTCACCCCCCGCCACTGCCTCCCCCTTACAACACGCTGGCGGATCCAGTCCAGCTTGGTGTGGGCGGTGCAGCCAGCAGAAGCTGATCTCCTTCCTCATTTGATTTTCCATAGATGAAAGGGAAATAAATCAACGTGAAAGCAGAGCCAGGAAGCGGCGGCGCTGGGCACGGAGAGGGAAGAGACAAATGAGCAACGCCGCGGCGTGCTGCCGGCGCAGCTTGGGAAGAGGGGGGAATCTGTTTGGGAACTAACCCTCCTGCTTCACACACATGTCACTGGCCAAAATAGCTTCTATAGGGAAAAAAAGTCAGCCCTTCAGCTGAGTTATTAGGGAGTTATTTGATTTGGATGGGGAGAGGGAACTTGGAACGGCGCGATCGGGCCCTGGTGAGACGGTGACGTCAGGAGACGAGCTTGGATGGGGGAAATGCAGCACTAAATGAAATGGTAAAGAAAATAGGGCATTTGAGTATGTGGTCAGGTCTGTGTGACCACAAGAAGCAATGGGAAGGCTGGGCAGCCTTTGGCGACCTCGTGGGCTGTAATTTGGGGTTACGTGGAGTTTTCAGGCTGTGCTCCCCTCCAGACTGCATCACCTCAAGGAAAATGCTGCAGTTTCCTCCTTTCCTGTCAGCAAAGCAACCTGGATGGAAAGGCACTGCCCAGGGTTGACCCTCAGAGTGGAGATGGGGACACCAGCCAGCCTGTGGGGCTGCTCGAGGCCCTGCTGCTATGGGGGTGACGTTTGTGATGGTGACAACTGGGATCTGGAGAGTGATGGCACTGGTGTCCTCTCTGGGCTTTTGGTGCTCAAAGAGCAGTGGAGGACAAGGGGAAATGGGGACTTGGGTTTCCTCCAGGGATTCCTAATGAATGTGATTGAGGAAAATGAGAAAATGCCATTTTTGAGGCTGTTCTGTGGAGGGGGATGGTATGGAGTGTGTGCTTCAGAAAGGCAGCGCTGGTTGGAACACACCGGATGCAAAATGAGGGGGGTTGTTTCAAAACTGCACATTGTTTCATCTTCTCCTCTCTCCCTCTTAGCTTTATTAACTGCTAGTTAAAGGGCTGGCAGATCATGATAGACAATGACATCCATTCATTTTGTCCTATTCATTTCTCAAAGGCCTGGGCTGGGCCTTCGTGGTGGTTTTTTTCAGTGGTTTTGTTTTGTTTTTCCGTGCTGGACAGTGGAAGGTCAGGCTGACAGTATCCTCCCTTGATGGAAATGCCTCCCACAACATGCAGACCATCAGTTAATGTAGCTTTCCAAATCAATGTGAGTTTGGTAGGGTGCTGCCCCGTGGTGCCTGTGTCCCAGCAGTGTCGACCTGTGCTGGTGCTCTCACCCGTCACCCTCGGGCCACCTCTGAAGCAGTTGGCCCCTGCCAAAGGGCAGTGGTGTGGGTGCAAGCTGCTGCCTGCTCCTCCCCTGCCCCACAGGAGCTGCAGGCAGCGTGTGCAGAGGAGGGGAAAAGAATTATCCTTCTTTTTATTTCTTTCCATGGCAGTTACAGATGTGAAACCAAACTTGGCCCAGTTCTGGTACCTTCCCAGAGTGACAGCAAATTAAACGTGGGCCAGCAATGTGCCCTTGTGGCCAGGAAGACCTGTGTCATCCTGAGGGGCATCAAGAAGA
>WBNH01012134.1:35201-46369 GCA_013401255.1 Urocolius indicus | reverse complement strand
ATGATCTTAGAAGTCTTTTCTAAACCAAACATTTCTGTGATTATGTTAGCGTACTAAGTTTACAGTATTCTTTTTGTTTTGCCAAAGACACAGATGTATCTGAAGTAGCACATATAAACAGATCACGAAGAAAAAAAGAAACTACTACTAAGAACTAGAAGAAAGATAGCACTTGGAAAGACTTTAGGTTCATTAAAAAAATAATTCCTTTCCTTCATTTAGAAAGCTAAGACCATGACAGCTGTTTACAGCAAAATAAAAAGTAGTTTATGGTCCATCCAAAAACCACTAATAATAGATCTACAATAGGTATGAATAAAATTACCTTCTCTTGCCCAGCATGATTCTCATCTTCGTGTTCCTCTTCTACTCTATCTCGTTTCAATGTTTTCAAAAATTCACTCTTCTTATCAGTCCTCATTCTCGACAATTTTGTTAAACGAGGCTGACCCACTTTGTCAACCGGGGATGATGAATTTGACCGATTATACTAATACAGGGGAGTCAGAAAAATAAAGAATATTAGAAGTTTATTTGTTTAGACAATTTTAAATGACAGCGAAAAAGGTCCTTGGCAGCAGTAGGTTCAGGTTTCAAATACATCCAGTGTCAAAAGTAGAGGGAAGGTATATACAGCACACACGTTTCTTACATGTCAACCCAGAAATGCAGATTTATGGAGCACTGCTAACAAACAGTGGACCTTTTGAAGTGTATCACAACGTTAGCAATTTTGAATTTTAATCCTATCAGGTAGCACTTTCTAATGCACCATTTCTATGCCAAATCAAACCTACAAAACAACTTGTGATGTCTCTTCCATATTTCTATGCATACACTTCAACAAAGAGGTATTTAATAGAATTCTCCATTAAACTTCCCTTATCTAACTGAATTAAATGCTTTACAGACTCGATAAGTACAATGAACATTGCTTTACCTCTTTTACAGAATTTTGCGAGACAGTAAACGCCTTAGCAGTTGTTTTGAAAGGACTAAAATTGCCAAGATCATAAGCAGATTCACGAGGAAATGGATTCCCGAGTTTATTTTCTTTTGCTTGATTTTTCCAGTGCGTGGGCTAAACAAAAATTTAAACAGAAATTTTAAGAGTCATAAGCTATAATAAGATTGATTATTTTCAGGAATCTTTGGAAAAATTATTAAGCAAAAGCAAATTATAACCACAACAATCATCTAGCACAAATGTCTGTTTTCTTGTGAAAAAGAGACTGCTTATGTGCACTTCATCTGTTCACAAATATTGTTTACACTTTTTTATATAAAGATTAAAGTTTCAAAACAATTAAGAGCCTCATATCTGAAGTATTAAGAATAAAAATATGAGTCTTCAAAAGCTGAAAGTATCAGTTTTAATGTAGAATGTTAAGAGAGCTAAGAACTACTCTATTATATGCTTGCAAAAGCACAGAAAAATTCTTTGAACAAAAATTACAGACAAACACAGAAAGCTGCATTTAGGAAGTGACCAGAACGACACCTCATAGGATGCAACATCATCTCTACCAATAATTAGGATAAATTTTGAAGGTATTTTTATGCGAACTGTACCTCTCCCTTCCAACCCTACCACTCTATGATTCTATGATTCACTCTCACTTGGACATCCCTTGCACTTCTCAAAAAGACAAATGAGAAACAGAGATCCAATTACAGTACAGTTTAAAAAGAAAAATGAGAAAAAAGCTGTTTCCACTCATTTTTAGGGTGCGCTGCACTTAGCAATAATTAAAAGCATAATAATACTCTAGGAATAGTGTTCTCAGGTATGAAATAAGCACATTCAGAATTACAGCTTGATTTTTTCAGCATGCTGTTCATGTCACTAGTATCCAAGACTCACCTTTGAGAGTGGAGTGACAGGTTTAGGGATTAATCCTTTATAAATACTAGTCCCAGTTCCATTCGTTACAGATTGTGAATGAAGATTTCCTCCTACTGGGAATCCAGATATCTGCAGTTCTTTTGTACTGCCCTTTTTAATGACCAGCATTCTTGGAGATCTAAAGTTAGGATTCAAAGGGTACTCTGTAAAAAAAAGAAGTGTGTGTGTGCATATTTATATATATGTGTGTGTATGTGTGCACACATGTATATAGTCTTAAGTTTCTAGGTCATAAGGTAGTGGATAGTCATATGACTCAGAACAAAATAAAACATCGTACAAGCCTGGATAAACATGGGTTCTGTTCCATTTTATACAACCACCATTTGTAAAATATTTCACTTGGCAATGCAAGAATTTTATCTTCTGAAGGTAAAGACGTTCTTCAAATAAGCCAGCCAGACAGTTCTCGGTTGTAAATCTAAATCCCAAACACTATTAGACATTGACAGTCTCCAAAAGAGACTATGGTTTTCATATTTGCCTTTAAGGCTACCAAAAGAATAATTACTTGTATATTTATTAATAACTCATATTAGAGCCAAATACTCCACAATGAGGCTCTATAAACATAAGACAAGAGATGTGCAATACTCTAGATTACAGCAATAACCAGTTCTCTACCTCCATGCCTCAGATGGGCATAGAGAACATCTGATGCATACAATATTTCCATGTCCAAGAGAGTAGTAATTAAAAGACAGTCAGTTATCGTACCAAGCAAATAACAACAGTTCTAAAGTTTTCAAAAAACTGAAAAAAAAATTTTTTTGCAAATGCACTCCAATGCTGTATTAACAGCCTTTTCCAAGATTATCTCCTCTTTCTACAGGTATTTCTACTATTCAGCATTCTACGTTTTAAAAAAATCTGTTTTCAAAGCCCACATGACTTCAGCTGTTTAGCAGGTGGATTCCACAAAACATTAATGATAACAATATACCTAGCTCTTATTAAATGTTACAAAATCACCTTTGATAGTACTTGCATGCTCTCATACGTACACACATGATAAAATACACTTTTATGTATAGGAAGCATGTATTTTTAAAAGGCATTAGAAGGGATTAGAAGGGACATTACTCCTGTCCTGAATGTTGTTTCCTTTAAAAGGATATAATAACAGTCTTAACTTCAGTTTTGTGGTCATTTTGCCTCCGCCAGGTTTTGGTAGCTGGGCGGTGATAGGGGTGGCTTCTTTAAACAAAGATCTGCCAGAAGCTTCCCCTGTAGCTGACAGGGCTAATGCCACTTAATTCTAGGATGGACCTCGCAGCTGACCCAGGCCTGGCCAATTAGTGACTGAGGTAACACCTCTGTGAATAATGTATTTGAGAAGAAGTTGCTGCACAGCAGCTAAACGGCTGCAGCAGAATGTAACATCTCCACAGACACCAAGGTCAGTGCACAAGAAGGGAGAGGAAGTGCTCAGGCACTGGAAGAAAGACTTCTCTGTGTCCCCCCGCAGTCCATGGAGGACACCAGGGAGCAGAGACCCACTTGCAGCCCGTGGAGAACCCCAGACTGGAGCGGGTGGATGTATGAAGGAGGCTGTGACTTTGTGGAAAGTCCACATTGGAGCCAGCTCCTGGCAGGACCTGGTTGCTCATGGGAAGAGAGGAGCCCACATCAGAAAGCAGGTGTGCTGTCCGGACTTGTGATTCTTTCAGAGACTCATGTCTGTTCTCCCAATGGATGAACCATGCCAGACCAATTTGTGAAGAACTGCAGCCCACAGGAAGGACCCACATTGAAGAAGTGAGGGACCCCACGGTGTAGCAGTGGGAAGTGTGAGGAGGCCTCTCCCTGAGAAGCAGCAGCAGCAAAGTCCATCTGTAATGAACTGACTGCAACTCCCATCCCCTGCGCCGCTGGCAGTAAGGAGGAAGAGTCCAGGGAAGAAGGTGGCGTGTTGTTTTAAGATTCAGTTTTATTTCTTATTTCTCTACTCTGTTCTGATTGTTCATTAATAAATCAAACCAATTCTCCCCTAGTTGAGTCTGTTTTGCCCATGATGCTAATTGCTGAGTGATCTCCCTGTCCTTTTCTAGGCTCACAAATCTCTCATATTTCTCTCCTGACCAGTTTAAGAGGGGGAGTGACAGAATGAATTGGTGGGCATCTGGCATCCATCCATGGCTAAACCACCACAAGTTTTCCAATTACAAAATAAGTTTTGCAATAGCAGAGCTTTAATAAAGTAAGATATGAAGTTGTGAGGTCTTCCTATAGTTCAAATAATTTTAAAGCATTTTTTAATGAATTCTTCAGCTATCATTGCATCACTAGTTTAGATGACTCACTTTCATTTCATTTCTTCTTGAAAACAGAGGTGAAGACAAACACTTGACATCTTTTTTTAAAAAAAGTATATTTGTTCTAGGAAAGAATCCTTGTTGTGGCTACATCTGCAGACCAACAGATTGATATTCAAATAGAAGCATTACCTCTCTACAAAAAGATACTTACATTGCAATAATATTGAAGTTTCCTCAATTTCAATCTGTATCTTTTTCATTTAAATCTATATCTTTATAAATGTAGGAAAAGAACCTGTTTAAAGCACAATTTCAGATCTCCACTACATTTTTACTTCTGTAAAACACTAAAATTACTCACCCCACACACTTGCAGCTAAAGATTTACTTTGGTTCAGTTCCCTCTCATAATCAGGGTTCAAGGAAGGCTGAAAGAAAGTTTTATCATTGTTAAAAAACCAAGCCTTTAATTCTGGGAACAACTAAATGAAGAATCATAGTAAGACTGGCAACATGACCTCTGCTGTCAAAGATTTTTAAATGGAGACAAACTAGCAATTTCATCCTGCAATCCAAATAGGGCAATGCTCACTTGTTTTTTTTCAACAATATCTCAGGCAGCAGTTAATACAATTATATGAATTGTCCTGAAAAAGTAAAAAACAGTAATGTATGGCTCTTCAAAGAAGTTCACCCTTCCTCTCTTACATCCTACAATTCTAGGTTGAAGCATGGGATCTGGAAGGGCTATTGGCAGAAAGACCACCTTGTAAGTACTTCAGATTTCAGGTAACTGTGTAGAATTTAATACTTCCACATACCACAGTAAAGGAACTCAATTGTGGTTTCCCGTAAACACTTAAGTGACAGTAATAAACATATAATGATAAAATATGTATACAAAAGGAGAAACAAGTTAGGGGACAAATGACTAACAGCCTCTCCCCTATGGGAAGGGTGATCCCTTAAATGGTGATCTGAAACTGACGAAATCTCACAAAGTAGCTTGTAATGGACAAAATAGCACTTTCAGAAACAATTACACCTTGTTCATTACAACTACAATTAACTTACAAAATCCTCAGCCTCAAACTGTTTGGAGACTTCTTTGACTTCTTTTTTCCCAGTTTCATAATCAGGTGCATTGCTTTCATGCATTCCTTGGCCTTTTCCACAATGGAAAGGGCTGGAACGAGCACGGAAACCTCTGCCATGATGTCCTTCACGATGGTTTATATTTTCTGTAACACTCCTGCCTTGTGATCGCCAACCATTCTTCTCTTTTCTCCCAAAATGCCCTTAGATTTTTAAAGAAATTATATTACAAACAATTTTAAAAGAATATTCTACTTTTGCAAAATTGTTAGAGAAGTCAGCAGCTCTATATTCTGCCAAGTGATACCATAGTAAACTTAAGTTTCCATTCATATGAATAGCAGGACAAAAATCTGTCAAAACAGTGCCAGATAAAGAGGACAGTAGTTCAACATTACAACAAGTCAACCCCCTTTTCTGGCTACTTCTTGCTTTTCTACTCATGATGTAGGCTAGAATATTAGCTGCACACTCTTGGGAGAGAAATACGCCTGGAATTACACTACTTGAAACAATCCTCATCACCTTCTCTCCCAGAAGATGTCTTTCCATGATCTGTTTTACTATAGAATAAAAATTTAGAATAGAAGAGCTATTAGCAAACTTATTTTTTCTAACCAGAGTGCTACAAAGCAATAATGAAAGCATATTAAAAAGCTAAATTATACCTCCATTTAGCCGTCCAAAGTTAGGATCAAGCCGATCTGAAGAGTTGTGTCTTCTGCAATTTGCTTCACAATGATTCTCTGCCCATGAGAAAGTTTCAGAATGTTTCTCCAAGTTCAGTGATGACTGAAAAGGGGCGTGAGTGTTAGATTTCAGATATTTGATTACAAAACTGAATTATCAGAACTATAACACATACATTGCTGATACAATTCATTTTTAAGAGGACTTTGAATGATAGACAAAGCAGCAGTTCTCAGATACACTATGGAGCTGCATCATCATTTCGTGTGCTACCAAAGCACAAGCTGTATCTTCTCATCCTAGACACTGAAACAGCAACAAGGACCAGGCTTGTGACACAAGGTAAAAACTGAAGTGTCTCTTTTGTTTCAGCAGCAGAGCATAGCACAAGTGCCATGTGTAGCAGCAGAGGAAAAATATAAAAAGGTAAGAAATGACTGGCTATTACAGTTTAGAAGGCAGCAAAGCTCTTAATTTTTGTAGTCAAGACACTACACACTTACAGTTCATAGAAAGCACAGAATCACTGCCACTAGAGGCAATTATATCAGAAAAAAAAATGTTATTTATTAGTTTTGTTGTTATAACTTAATAAAGCAGATGCAACTAGTTATGAATAACAAATTGAGTCAGAAGTGTACCGATTCACAAATACACCTCAAATTATTGCCTTATAAGTATGCATTGTAGAAACTTTGAAGACATAAAGCTTTAATATATACTTTATAAACGAAAACCTTATATTGAGAATAGAACGTAAAAACTAAATTCCATTCTGACTAGAACTCATATGTAATGGGATTAAACCCAAAAAGATTACCTCTTACAGCAGTATCTTCCCTATTACTTCTATCTGGCCTTACTGTTTTAACACTATAACATTTATTTCCCTGGTACATCTTAAACATTCAATAATTAATTTTCATTCTGTAAAAGAAGTATTTGGTCTTACTCTTGTCCATACCATGTATCTCCCAGTGGGCAAGAGCAAAGGGCTGTATTACTCATCACCTCTGCACCACATAGCCAGCACTGACCCATTGAATGAGGATAGAGCAAAGGTCCCTTCCCTCACAGCAGACTATACATCCACAGCACTGGACACGAAAACAGAGCCAACATGCTCCAGGGCCATAAAGCTACAAATAAATAAATGCACAGCAATGTGGAAACATACTGTGTCAGCAAACTAAGCTTAATGGTTGCAGGGAGTATCAACTTTACAGCACTCAAAGTATGAATTTTGCTGCCTGAAGTTCACTCATTCTCCAGACTGAGTAACACAGAGGAAAAGAAGTACAACCATAACAGTGTATGTCTGAAAATGAAAGCTACAGAAGTTTATTTCAACAGTTATTATCCACTAATATCTAATCAATATTTAAAGTATTCATCTGATAAGAGTGAGCAGGGAAAAAAAGAAATAACTTGAATACATGTAGGTACTTTGGAAAATTGTACTGAAGTAAATTATTCTGTGATTTCCTTCTTCTCATCTCCCTGGCAAGAGACAATCAAATTTTAAAAAATGGTACTCAAGTTCTACTGACAGTGTCCCAGAAAATCTCAAGGTGCTGTTCAAAATTCACTAATTAATATTCAAACTCAAGTAAGCAATAGATATGTTTAGAATATAAGTATGTATTTACAGATCATACAGAAAGAAGTCAAATGAAAAGGGACTCCCCCCTCAACCTGAGACGTAGAAAGTTAATTACATCCTCAAAAATTTGCCGAGGGAAAAAAAAAAAACAGGAAAAAAAATACAACAAACTATCCAAATATTTAAATAGTTTCCAATATTTAAGCAGGTTTCAGATCTGTTATCATAGATGAAAATGTAGAAGATAGTTTCACATGTTCATTTATGTACAACAACTTTCTAATACTGCTTTGGAGTTTAACTTGCATTTGTTTGTAAGAACTTCAAAGAACAATCACATTTTCACCAAGCACAATTGACAGTATTTTATATATAGTGCTTGGATTGTACATGATATAATAATGAATCTAAAGTCTCTAAATTGTGTGTAAAGATTATGCAGTTTTCATTTTCCCCACATGATGGAGGTATCAGTCTATCAAGCCTCTTGTGTCAGAGATGACGGTAAACTTCACAATCAACAGGAAATCTATTGGCAATTTCTGGAAACTCAGAAATGATGTGATCAGGTTCAGTCAGACAAAAAACAATGAAATACAGAAGTATAAGAGTCTTATTGCTTAACATTAAGTAAAAGTAGGCTTGCAAAAACTGAGTTAAACAGTCTGACTGCAATCTCCCCATACCCATTTTACAGCAATCCTTTCTGAAAAGTTTCATCCATGTGCCAAGATAGCTTCACTGTTCACACCACCCCGTTTCCATCCGCCCAGCTGCAATACTGCACTTAGGCAAATGTGGTAGTTCCAGATCTGAATAAAAGCAGTGGATACTCAGCTATTCAGTGATAGGGAGACGATATACAAGCTTATCATCCAGAAGGAAGTCATTAGCAGCAATAGGTGAGATGGATTTCAGCCAAGCTGTAACCTGTTTCTGAGAAAGTTTATTCAGAATCCCAGCTTCCTGGCATCTGATTTTCCTAATGTTAGCCTTTATCTGTGTACAGAAAAGCTTCAGCTACCCCAGATCAAGTGGTGAACCAAGCTCCTAAAGATGTAATTCCCAGAAGAGCCTCTTCAGGGAAATAGAAACTGAGCAGGCAGAGTTTCTCATTCTCAAGTCTAAAAGTTGTTGATATCATTAGCCTCACCTCAGCTCCACTCTGCCTAAGATATCTTATCTGCCTCAACTCATCGTTCCTCATTAACTCCATCCTTATTTACTCTTCAGCTGCTTTGCTGATATTCGGGAAGCAGAAATGTGTTCTAGGAAATGGAGGGGACAAAGGGCCACAACATTTGACCTGTCTTGTAGAGGAATGACAAGACAAGGTTTATTCTGTAAATTCAGAAATACTACACATCAGGTATGACCAAAATTACTTTGCAAGTGTTTAGCGTCCAACTATGCCGTATATCACAGAATGCTGATCATAGAGAGAGGAGGAAATAAACTGCATTTGAAAAATGAAGCACAAAGATTGTAATGGAGAAAACATATGACACAGAGATTTTGGAAGAGATAAATTAAAATCTACCTAAAGCAAAGAATCATGGAAGAGAACAGGATCCATAACATTCCATTTCTCCATTCAGGAATGAAGTGACAAATACAACCCATTCCTCAGATATATTCAAGTGATACTGGAGTAGTTCTGAAATTTACTTTTATCCAATTTTATTATACATTGACTATAGGAATAGGTAAAGCTATTCCAGAAGAATCCTGAAGTATGTGGTGAAGATTGTTCTGTAACTGTGACACTATATTAAACTAAGCTCTGATTACTTTTCCAATTGAAAATGTATTAAATTGTAAAAATCAAATAAAAATATTTGAATATATCAGAAATCAAGTGCAATGAAAACAAACAGATTGCAGGAACCATCCTGGAATAGACAGGCTTGATATTCCCAGAAGAGTAACTGAGTACTGCTAATAACAAAGCAGTTTACACTAAACAAAGCAGCTAGCTAGTGTAAAATAAAGAGCAATATGAATACAGATATTCATAACTTGACTAAAAAAAATGCACGTATGTGCATGTGTAGACCTCTATAGGCAAAACAACAGAACAGGAACACAACTACTGCTGACCTACAACTGCACATCTAAGGACAGCACAAGTCCACTTCTGTAATTTTCAGCAATAAATACTTTCGGTGGACATGAAAGACAGCAAGAAACTTACATAAATACATTAAAGTAAGGTAATGCCACAGTTACAGCTACAGACACAGATACAGCATTCAAAAGACTATAATGAAGACAACAAGTCTACAAATAGAGAAACAGATGACAGCAGCTGGAATATCTAGTGCAGCCTCTGCTTCTGCACTCATACAAACTGAGAAAGAGTAGGACAGGCCAGAAAAATGAAACATCTATAAGACAGACACACCCATGACTTCCTAGAATATTTACAAATTCTAACAATTCAGAGATGGTGTTTCCTGTTTCCAAGCTACTTGCCCCATTGTATAAAGTGAATGACAGTAATCTAGATGAAATAATCAGAGTGAAGATGCGCAACTATTTGAAAGCACCACACTCCACCAGCAGTAACAAGCATCCTACCAGCAGCTAAAGAGCCATTTCAGAAAGTCTATCTCAAAAGCATTTTTTTAAAATCACTTGTATGATAAAATAGCACTTCTGTACAATTTATAGGACACAGTGCAAAATCACAAGCAACAACATCAGGCATATGCCTCTCTCTTGGTACTTCTAGCAAAAAGCACAGTAATTCATTTTAAACTCTTGATGAAGACAATCCAACAACAGCTCTGACAATGTTGCCAGGCTCATGTTTCTTTCCGTGAACTCAGTTGCTCAAGCAAAAAAACTCTACTGGAGGTACAAACTTGACAAGCATGGCACAAATTCTTAAAAATCACAGCAAGACTTGCCAGGTATCATCTGTTATCACACTATTCATAGAGATATTTGCATTTTTACTGATTGAGGTTATGACATTTAGAGTTCTCTAATAATGGAAGTGTCTGCTCAAAATATCAACGAAGAACATACCTTTGATGATGGTGGAGTAGGAAAATTAAGCCAGGCTGGAGCAAAGTCATGCTGCGCCATTTAGGTCCAGTCTCTCCAATCAAGGAAACAAGGCTTCAGCACCTCATGGCAAACCCCTGTAATTGGAAAAACAACAAATAAGTACTTTTCAAATGCTTAAGTTACAAGAGGATTATATTTGTAGCATTTTAATCATTATTTTCCTTCTGTTTTCTGGTAGCATTTTCTCATAGATTTGGTTTAGAATCTAACTATCCTCATTTATAGCATCACATTTGTGCTTTTATTACCAAACCATCATGCCACTCAGATACATTGCAGGTATCATGAAAATACAGCTGTAACATTCCTTCCTTTATTTCCTCACATAATTGTGATAAAGGACCTTCTCCTAACTCTGATCCAGAAAGGCACAGCAAAATTGGCTTGTTGAAATACTTTCCGTTAATATCTAGAATATTGTTCAGGAGCTGTTTCATTAGCTTTCCAGAAGACGCTGGGATTCTTTTAACTAGTCCCTAAAGTCAGTCTCAGAGGCCATATTACAGTTACTTGGGGCGGTTGGGGGGGGGGGGGGGGGGGG
>WBNH01012134.1:17937-35164 GCA_013401255.1 Urocolius indicus | reverse complement strand
CCACAAACCCCATATTATATCTAGATGCATCTGACAGACTCTATATCTTAAGAAACAGTGTCAAAATCCAGCAAACTTCTCTAGTTTAAAAATGGGCAAGAGCAAATAATGGTTTAAGACTGAAACCAAAGAATATTTTTTCTACTCCTACTCTGTGGGTTTCAAACACCTCCCAGTAAGCAAAAAAGTGCAAGATAGTGTGAACTATATCACCAGAAGCTGAACTATAGCACAGAAAGGAAAGAAATGGATGAAGCACTGTATGAATTACAAAGTGTCGTGGTTTGGCTCAGCCATCAATGAAGCACCACAACAATCTCTCTCTCAGTGCCCTCATTCACCCCCACCCACATTAGGATGGCGGAGGCTCCAGCAAAATGGAAGTAAAAACATAAGCAAGGTTGTTGTGGATTAAGACAAGGGCAGCGAGGGCTTGCTGCCAGTGTGGTTCTGGGCAAAACAGACTCTAGTACTCAGAGAGAGGAAAGTAGGAAAGTTTATTCTACAAGAAAAAGAATGTCCCTCACATGGGACACAGCCTCTTCTGGGCATAATTTTAATGAGCTCCTTTGGTGTGGGTTCTTCCCCACGGTTACAGCTTCCGTGAATATTGGCTCCCGCTCATGGGAAATGGCCTCCTCCGGCCATAGTCACTGCCCCTGGCACAGAGTCTTTAGTGAAGAGAATCACTGCCTCTGATGCGGGGTCTTTAGCAAAATGCAAACAAACCTCAGCTTCACCAGTCCTCTCCATAGGATGCAGGAGAGTCTCTGCTCCAGCACACCTCCTCCTCTCTTTCATCACTGACCTTGGAGTCTGTATGGTTGATTCGCTCTCTCTTCCAACTCCTTGCACCATCACCAGACAGAAAAGAAGAAAGGGCAGAAGAAAGAAAGAGCAGGAAGAACTCTCCTCTTCTGGCTTCTTCTTAAAAAGTGATTGCAGAGGTGCCTAATTTGCTCAGCCCCAGAAGTGGGGAGAGCTGGGGAGAGTCTCAAGCAACTTCTTACAGGAGCCATCTTTACAGCCCCTTCTCCCTTACCAGAAATGGCTTCATATCAAACCATGACACAAGAGTATCTAAATCATGCTCTGCAAATACACAATGCAAAATTGTCGATTATTCAGAAATGTTCTGATATATACACTTGTCACGGTTTTTACCAAAGGCAGAAGCTAAGCACCACTCAGCCACTCACTCACTGACCTGAACCAGGCTATGGTAGATTTCTAGCAACAGACAAGAACGTTCCAAATTCTAAAAGGAAGTCTAGCAGATGTGTGTTAAACTGCACTTAGTCAAGATGCTGGCTCTTTTTTAAGCCACGAGCTCATATTCAGGTACCAAGTACCAGATACCAGAGTTAAATTGTAAGGTATCAGGCACAAAATCTACTACCATCAGATACAAGTTTAAAGGCATATTTTGCTATAAATTACTCTGTTGAAGTATTCTAACACTCTTCTAAATTAACCTTAACAAAAACTCCAGAGAAATTCTCTAAATAATCTAATTATATTAGACTCATAAAAAACAAATAAGTTCTAGAGTCACAGAACTGTCACCAAAAAATGGCTTCTCTAACTGGAATCAAGCTCACTTTTAATTATTAATCACATGTTCCATGGTGGTACAGAAACAGAAAAGGGTGTATGTTTACAGGTGAACTGATACTAGAGATGCTGAATTAAGAAACAGTAAATGAAACGTGAGACTGGAGCAAGAATTTATTTTTCTCCATTCCTCTGATACAGTTCTCATCTCCAAGGAGAAGGATTAGGAAGTCTTTCGGAAAGATCAAGACAGGTATCAATACTGGAAGACCCATACAATAACAAAATCTTCAGACCAAGACTTACAGTCTGAAAATCAAAAGGAGAGGCTAGGTTTATACTACATACGAACATAGAGGATCCAAGAAGTATTACCAGGTTATTGGTGAATTAGCTATTAGATATTGGTATGGGACAACAAAGGCACAAACAATGTGATTGCTTAAACTTCTTCTTACTGTTTTTAGATAATTAGTCAAGTTTCCTAACACTATTACTTAATCAACTGCCATAAAAATACTTAATCCTTAATTCAGTAACACCCCAATCCATTGAGTTTTATACACAAATCAAGGTATCCGGTGAGAACTGGTAATCACTTGACAACTGGAAAGGTGTTTTTAACAAGCTTTGTCCACAGCTTGCTGAGACTGGCTGACTATTTCTTCCCACAAAAATTATTCTAGAAGCAGATTCCAGTCTTCCTCATGTTTTCAGTTCAACTAAAAGCTCTTTATCATATTTCTAATAGTGCTGCTCTGTCAGATGAGTCAATTCCTTACGATGACTCTACAAAGCAGTAAAGTAGTAAAGACAGAGGTCTGGGCCAAAACTACACTGTTCTCAGAGTACCAGTCAGCAGCAGAATATCTGTAAATTTCAATAAGTCCATAAAAGACCAACTCTTTTAGGCCTAATTTTTCCAGCTAGTTTTGACAAAAGAAAAGCAGTAGCAAAAGCACAGATGTGCTTTTTAGACATTACCTGACCAATTTTCCAGGTTTCTAGTTAAAGACTATCAAGATAACCAATTACTGAGGACACTGGCCTCCTCATCACCAAACTCGAGAAAACACTTCCTCTCCTCTGACTATACATATTATTGGTCTGCAAAATAGAATGGGAAAAGTGAGTATTTTCACTATTAAACCTTATGAACTTCCAATCAGCACAAACACCTTAGCTATAATTAAAGTAGGAAAGAGTAGATCAGGAAAGGACAAATATTAACATCGTTTTTACAACTATGTTTTAGAGTACATAGCCTACACAGTTTCAAGTCGCTGATTTCATGTTGTACCAGGCTTCATAAATACTCTGACAGATGCTACCTTTCTGATGTTGCCAACAAGTTTGCTGAGAATGTATCTTAATATAAAAACATTTTCATTAAAAGCATTACCTTTGTTTTGATGATCTGGCAAATATTCAATAGCTCTAGAATACTTTTAATTCTCAGGAAGACATTTGTATTGGTTTTGTCTAGGCCAGGTTTTGGTAGAGGGGAAGATACAGAGGTGGCTTCTTTAAACAAACTGCTGCCAGAAACTTCCCTTGTAGCTGACAGGGCCATTGCCAGTCAATTCTAAGATGAACTCACTGTTGACCAAGGCCAAGTCAGTAAGTGATTGAGGTAACATGTTTGAGAAGGGGAAGAAGTTGCTGGGCGGTTGCTAAGCTGTTGCAGCAACAAGGAGCAAGAATGTGAAAACATCTCCTTAGACACCAAGGTCACTGGTGAATGAGGGAGAGGAGGCAGCTTAGGCCCTGAAAGAAAGACTCTCCTGTGACCTGTGGTGCAGCCCATGGTGAGGCAGCTGTGCCCCTGCAGTCCATGGAGGCCACCGGGGAGCAGAGATGCACTCGCAGCCCATGGAGGAGCCCACGCTGGAGCGGGTGGATGCCTGAGGGAGGCTGTGACTCCGTGGGAAGCTCATCCTGGAGCAAGTTCCTGGCAGAACTTGGAAGCCTGTGAGGAGAGAGGAGCCCACATCAGAGCAGGTTTGCTGTCAGGACTTGTGATCCTATGAGGGACTCAGGCTGGAGAAGTCGGTACCTGAAGGACTGTTCTCCCGGTGGATGACCCACGCTGGGGCAGGGTGTGAGGAGGTGCCCCCGTGGGAGGATCCATGCTGGAGCAGTTTGTGAGGAGCTGCAGCACATGGGAAAGACCCACGCTGGAGAAGTTCATGAGGGACTGTCTCTCGTGGGGAGGGACCCCACACTGTAGCAGTGGGAAGTGTGAGAAGGCCTCCCCCTGACAAGAAGCAGCAGCAAAGTCCATCTGTAATGAACTGACCACAACTCCCATCCCCCATCCCCTGCACCACTGGTGGCAAGGAGGCAGACTCCTGGGAAGAAGGAGGGGTGCAGGGAGGTGTTTTAAGATTTCATTTGATTTCTTATTTCCCTGCTCTGTTCTGATTGTTCATTATTAAATCAAACCAATTCTCCCCAAGTTGAGTCTGCTTTGCCTGTGACACTAATTGCTGAGTGATCTCCCTGTCCTTATCTCAACACAGAAACCTCTCATTATATATCTCTCTGCCCTGTTCAGCTTAGGAGGTGGAGTGATAGAATGACTTGGTGAGCAACTGGCACCCAGATAGGGTTAAAATCACTACAATATTTTTCAGTAAACTGAACAGATATCACAAAAAGTGATCCACAGGCAGGATTTACTATGCTTAAACCTTTCTTGATCAGCTTGGTTGCATAACACCAGCTTGTTTCTTACTTGCTTTTGAACTTGTTAGTCCAACAACTGAGACTACCACATTTTTCTGCAATACCCTACATCACAGGAAAGGTTCCTTATACCAGGTCTGACTTAAGTCTTTTTTCCTAATATTCAGGTCCATTACCTTAGCTATCTCCAGCAGTCAGAGACATTTCTGCATTGTGTCCCTCGAAAGATTTGCAACCCCTATTCAGATTAATACTATCTACAATTTTAAAAGCATGCACTCTACTTCATGATTGCAGTTTTATTATAAAAATACTAAAGAGACTTTATTAGGAATTTACTTAATACATCTTTCCAGCTTGACATCAAACAAGAGCTGCCTTTACAAAGGCTGGGAAGTCACTAAGGCAAACAGGTAACACTGACCAGCAAGTTACTTTGGAAGAACACTTCTGCCTTTCAGAAACTACTTCTAAACTTAAAAAAAAAAGAAAAAAAAAACCCAACCAAACACAACACATAGAACAAAACACAAATCAACCAACATTTAAAGCATCTGGATAGAATGGAAGTCTGTAGCGTACACCCATACAAGTATTTACAGGAAACTAGTTATACTGACGGACATGAAGAAGCCATTTGTCTGCTTACAAGCCATACATACACATCACACAATGGATCAACTGTTGTTCATTCCCACTGAAAAAAAAAACAGCTGTTGCATTCCAGCATTAATACAACCAACAGAAGGAAGCTTATTGAGGTCTGAACCACAGGTCAGATTGTGACTCCAGGGCTTTCAGCACTTTTTGTTATTTGCTTGGTAACAAAGAGAAGGCCCAAAAATGTATCACAGACTGTTTAAGTCACCATTCCCTAACAGGACAAACTCTAAATGTATTTGCCATTCTTCAACCAAGGTGTCATGAAAACATCTTGCTCAGGTTGTCTGCTACTGAAGCAGAGCTGCACAGTTATACAAAGGCATGAAAAAGACACTAAAGTACTGCCATCTCCATGGTATTAACAGACCAATTTTCAGGACAATGTGGACCATTTTTTGCTTCTGTGTTGTTTCTAAAACTGGCTGAAGAAAACCTTTTTTTTTTAAGCCTGCATACACTGCAAGGAGTATTTTAAATTTTTTTAAAAAAATTCAAAATTCTTAAGTGTGTTTAATGCTTGTATAAGGTGTCAGATTTAAATTACAGTTTGCATTTATAAGTAAGGTGCTGGCAACGGCAACCATTTTGCTGAAAAAAGGCATAAATTTTGACACCGGTAATGTGGAAACTCAGCATACAAAACTGTAAACCCCATTGCTCTCTGTTTTCATTTACTAGTTTAAGGAAAGAACTTTCAATGGTTATTATTTAACCAGAACCACAGAATCATAGAATGGCAGCAGTTGGAAGGGATCTTTAGAGATCATCTAGTCTAACGCCCCCTAACAAAGCGGGTCCACCTAGATCAGGTTGCATAGGAACATGTGCAGGTGGGTTTTGAAAACATCCAAGGAAGGAGACTCCACATCCTGCCGGGACAGCCTGTGTCAAGGCTCCCTCACCCTCATGCTAAACAGTTTTTCCTTCTTTAGATGGAACTTTTTGTGTTCTAGTTTCTTTCCATTACTCCTTGTCCTGTTGCTAGATACTACAGAAAAAAAGTGATGCCCCAACCTCCTGACATCCACCATTTAGATATTTGTAAATATTAATGAGATGGCCCCTCACTCTCCACTTCTTTATACTAAACAGCCCCAGTTCCTGTAGCCTTTCCTCATATAGAGGATGCTCTTGTCCCCTGATCATCTTAGTGGTCCTGCGCTGGACTCTCTCCAGAAGTTCTCTACCTAGACCTCTTGAGCTGGGGAGCCCAGAAATGGACTCAGGACTCCAGATGAGGCCTCACCAGGCCAGAGGAGAGGGAGAGAAGAACCTCTCACAATCTGCTGGCCACACTCTTCTTGACGCAATCCCAGGATGCCATTGGCCTTCTTGGCCGCAAGGGCACATTGCTGGCTCATGGTCAGTTTATTATCAATCAGGACTCCCAGGTCTCTCTCTGCAGAGCTGCTCTCCAGCAGGTCACCCCCAGCCTCTACTGGTGTGTAGGGTTGTTCCTCCCCAGGTGTATAAGTCTGCACTTGCACTTGTTGAACCTCATGAGGTTCCTCTCTGTTCAACTCTCAAGCCAGTCAAGATCCCACTGAATGGCAGCACAGCCTTCTGCTGAATCAGCCAGTTGTCCCAGTTTGGTGTCATCAGCCGACTTGCTGAGGGTACACTCTGTCCCCTCAACCAAGCTGTCGATGAAGAATGTTTAGGGTTTGATATAAAGCTGTTATAATTTCTAACTATTTTATGATTCAGGTCTTACCAAATACCAACTTAGGCAATGACTTTCTATTAATGACCCTGTAAATATGTTTGCTTAGAGAAAATAAGATACTTCAATACAAGAAAGGAGGTTGGTATTTATCAGGTTTTCCATTAAGTTCCAGGTCATAGACAAATAAAGGAAGCATGTTAGGGAAAAAAAATCCACCTTTTTAAAAATAGATGTCTGTTTTGTCCATTAGATGGAAAGTCCATAGGTGGTCTGTGCTGGACGGGGCATCTCACAATTGGCAGAACTGTAACTATGCCTTTAACTTTTAAAGTCCTGGGACAAAATGTGAAAGCAATTAATTGATTGTTCAGAATGTGCTCTCTCTGGATATCTAGTATGTTTTTAAAACCAAGGTTTGGTGAGTTTCTGACTTTTTTTTTTCCCCCCTAAGAATGCTCAAGCTGTTGTGTCTAAATACTAGGTCAATGGTTATATTTTTGTAGCTTTTGTGTGGGGCTGTTGTGCTTTGCGTTTGCGCTTGTGTGTGCCTCGGCTTGCAGGCATGCAACTGAACTGCCACAGCTTTACAATTCTCTATTAGCATGTTGTACACAAGATTCTCGTAATATTGTCAGTGTATACCACATTCAGAGTGTCCATAAATGATTGGTTAACATAATTTGTTTCTTTCCTGTAGTTCATTCCATTTGTAGGAATTTAAATCTATCAATTTGACAATATACTAAAGAAAATAAAGTTGTGACCTTACTTTCACAAACAAGAAGAAAATTTATATTTTAAAATAAGCCAAGGGTTTGAAAAAGTAACTGAAATCCATGGGTTTGGGTTTGGTTTTTTTTATAAATCTGAATTTAAACATTCAAATGTGCAGCTGTGGCTAGTACACATGCACACATGCATCTTAAATACAGACATTGGAGAATGTGTTTGAATCTTCTTGGTGCAGGTTGCAACTCTGCTCACTGTTTCAGGACCAATGCTTTCTAATTGCTTGATTAAACTGAGAAAACAACATTTTGAATGTGGAAGATATGTTAGAAAATGTTTGTAGTCATGTGAAATAGCAGATTTTATGAACCGCAATAAGAATCTGTGCTGTTCAGTGATGACTTCTCAAACACTGAGGCAAGACTCATTTATGGCACAAGAGGCAATTGGTTTATATTTACTGTCCTTTACTTTTTTTTTGCAGTTATCTATATGCATGGTCACTGAGAACTGTATCACAGAATGCTATTAGCTTCTACATTAGAAACTAATAATTGTAACTAGAAAGTTTAAAGTGTAGCCTCATGTATGTACACAAATATTGTAATAATTAATCCACTTTCTCCCATCTTAGGTGGCAAAGGTAGTCATGTGAGAATACTGTTTTCCCAGCAAGTTTCTTCCCTTCTCTCTCCTTCTACTTAAAATCATACTTTCTCATATATGGGGAGCCTGTAACAGGACACAGTACTCCACATGTGGTCCCACCAAGGCTGAGTGGAGGAGGAAGATGGGCTCTCCTTGACTGCTGGCAAAACTCTTCATAAGGAGATGTTCGTCATACTTAGGAGGATGCATTGCTGGCTCAGTTGTCTGGCTGTCCAACAGGACTTCCAGGTCCTTCTCTGCAAAGATGCCTAGTAGCTAGTGAAGCCTGTACTGGCATATGCAGCTACTAACTCCCCAAAGACAGGACTTCACATTTTCCTTTTCCTGAAATTCGTGAGGATCCTCTGTCCAGTTCCAGTTCTCAATCCTGTCCAGCCTCCTCTGAAAGGCAGCACAAACATCTAGTTTATCGGCCACTCCTCCCCATCAGATACCATACACAAACTTGCTGAGAGGTATCTGCTTCCTTTTGCAGGACTTTAATGAAGTGGTAAAATAGGGCAGGCTCCAGTATTGAACCCAGGAGTACAACAGCTTCCTCTAAATGGCCTTTGTGCCATCACAACCCTGACGAGCTGGGCCTGGATATCGAGACAGTTTTTGGTACACCCCATCATTCACTTCTCTACACATATTTTGTCATTTTCTCTGAAGGTGTCATGGAAAACAATGTCAAAAGCCTTGCTCAAGTGAAGATAAACATCATCAAATCATAAAATCGTAAGACTCAATCATAAAAGTCTTCTCCAAGTGTAATGATTCTATGATCATCCATTGTTCTACATTCATCCACCAAGCTAGTCACCTCATCATAGAGGGCTCTTAGCTTGGTTAAGCACTATTTTCCATTCATAAAGCCACTGACTGTTCCCACTCACCTTCCTGTCCATGTGTTTGGAAACTGTTCCCAGGATTAGCTGCGGTACCAACTTCCCATGGCCTGAAGTGAGGCTGACCGGCCTGTAGTTCCCCAAGTCTTCCTCCTCACCCTTCTTGATGACAGGATTGACATTTGCTCGCTTCTAGTATTCAAGAGCCTCTCCCAATGACCATGAGACTTCTCAAAGCTAATAAGGAATGGCCTTGCAGTGACATCAGCCAGCTCCCTCCACACTCATGGAAGCAGTCTGTCAAGCTCCATGGATTTATATGTACCTTGAAGTGTTCCCTAACCTGATCCTTTCTTCACTGAGGGTAGAGGAAAAAAAGCACAGCAGAACTTTACAATGACAAGGACATGAGATCAGAGACTGTCCCCACCCAATTTTAAGAGCAGGTTGTTTAACTTGTCTAACCAGTATTTAGCTGGCAGAAGAAAAACAGTTCCTCTGCTTTTGAAGAGATTCAGTTGCAGGGAGATCCCTTCAAATGCACGAAATAAAAATATTTCCCTAGCCTAGAAATTTGTCTTGAGTTTTTTAAGATGGGTTTCATTACTGTTGGGGAGATACGTTTGGTAACGTTATTTGTCTGATCTATCAGAATTAATAAAAAGATCTTTGCTTTTTCGTAAGTCATAGCATGAAGAAACAGATAAAAATTGTGACATCACTATTAGGAAAAGGCAGGTCAGCATAGCAGTACAACAGCCAAAACACCTGCAATCTAAAAATCTAATTTACTAAAAGATTGTACGCTTTTGACTATCTTATGGCTTTACCAGAAAAAGAAATGCATCCAGTTTCAATGGAGCTGACTAAAATTTTACAGCAAAAACAATGCTAAATATTAGGAAAAAGCTCTCCTGACAGCTAAACCCCATCACACCAGAAGCTAAAGACAAGGAAGAATAGTTCTGCATTTTCAGCTTCTATACTTTTCATGCTCAGTGGATAGCCTATATTATTCTACATGATGCAGTTTCTTTAACATTTGGTATTTCAGAGACTGTCAGAAGCTTCAAGTCACGAATTAACAGAGTTAGTAGGGAGATGTGAATTTTAAGTTTCTGATGCTCCCTGAAGACAAGCTTAGAAATTCAGTCTCTTCATTTGCATAGAGAAACCCATGAACAGAATATGCCTTAAAGCACAGAGATATACACAGATCACTACTTCTCAGGGAATTCTAAAATTAGAATGTATGTATATCTAAGTGAGACAGACCTACGATATTGTACCTAATGCCTCACAGATTATTACTACCTAAAGTATGGCAGAGTGCACACTACATGTGGAAACTTTAACTCCACTCCTCAACCACAGCTTTGTTTGACAACCAGCCTTCACATTGTTAACACTATTTTTTTGGCATAATATTCATAAATGGGGTGAAAGAATGTTTCAAGCCACCAGAAATACACTATAGCATTGTTGTGATAGTAGGAAAAAAAAATAAAAGCTTATGTAATATTCAGTGTCTCAAGCTTGTTGCTATTGCTGCTGCTTTGCTTCCTTGTACTTGCTACAGCAAGTACATCAAATCTTTCTCAAGTCATGATTGCAACTATGCCAATGTTGTTTTTGCAGAATGCAGCTGTGGGGCTAAATACTATGAAGGGCTAGATAACGTGGTGTCTGAGGGGTGTAACTATTTTTGGAACGTGCAGATTATTTGTGTGAAATATAGCTGTTTTTACAGGTGTAGCATGGGTAAGGATGAGAGGAGCCAGAAGATTAAATGAATGTGTCCGTGATTAGGATGTACAACTAAAATCTGAAATAACAAGTTCAAAACTAGGGTTGCAGGGGTCTAAGGCATCCCACGGAAGTTGTACAAGTTGGAGTACCTAACCAATAGGGAAATAAGGGAGGGACCTGGCAGATAGGAACAGAGAATAAAAAGCCAAACTTCATAACCGTCAAGGTGTGCCTGCTAGCCAGGACATTGCCTCTTGCAAGAACACTTAGGAGAAGTGCTGCACTGCAGAGTCTGACCTCAGTCTTTCACAAGACAGCATGTTTATTTCACACAATGAAAACAAAGAATATGTAAGAATTTCAAAGGGGTCCGATAAGCAAGTCTGTGTGGCATCTTAGAAAACAATCATCCATCAAGAAGGAAAAGGAGGTCAGAATTTTCTGGGAGGGAATTGAACCAGAATGTTTTCTATCAGAGATATGCAACTGTAATGCACTTCACGACAACAACAAGAGAAAGCTATTTGTCACGGTCAACTTTTTTTTTTTTTTCCCTGAAGAAGTGCCATCAGCAATCAAACTTCTCACCCAAAACAGAGTAACTCTGGAATAACCGAGCCACAGAATAAACTGACTCTTCAGTTCTCCTATCGTGGGCCAGCTTCAAAAATTTCTCTCACTTACTTAGCATCAGTCACAGAAGAACTACAGTTTTGCTCTGAATTTGGCAAAAGTCCCAGGCATCAGACTACACAGTCTCTCCTCCATAAAGAGAAAACTTCAGGATTCCTCAAACCAAGCAAGCCTTTAAAATAACTCACTCTATCAAAAGCTTCTCATTCTACCACAAAACACATTTTCTTTGAGACAAAAAATTTATTGTAGTAACAAATTCTTCCCTATTATCTCTAGCCAACAGCAGCACTAAAATAAATAACTTTATTTTTTGAAATAAAGTTAGTGAGTGTAAGCTTTAAACAATAATTTCGTTTAAATCCTATAAATCCCAATTTTCACTCCCATTTTAAATGCACAGCTTATTAAAAGGTTTTTCTTGCTCTGATTCATGTCGTTTGAACAAAGCAAAATAAGCTAATTTTGCTATTTTGCTATCCAAAATTTGCATGTCAGTAAGATAGAAAATAATATTAAAACGCTAAAACACGTTTTACAGAGTTTTTTAAAATATGACCATTTGTGGTGATCACAAACAGCTGCAAAACATGACAACTACTTAACTAAAGATTATTTATTTCGTTTCTCTCCATGTAAATACACAGCCAGAACAACAGAAAAACTCAAATCTTTACAATCAACCTACAAGCACTTTGAAGGGAAAGTGTGCATGTCATCCCACACCACTACCTGTCCATGCAGAAGAGAGTTTACAGACACATAATTTATAAATGAAGTTAAGCTAAGGTATGGTAATTCTCTCAAGTTCTTTGGTTGCCTAAAATGTATTGTCTCACACATCCAATGAAATGAAAGGAAGCTGAACCTTTAAAGTGTTCATCCTGAATCTAAACACTAAAAACTTCTGAACAATTCAGCTGGAGCCTCTTCTTTCTGAACTGTGCTACTGCAGAGTAAGTAAAATCTTCAGTTTTAGTCCACATTATCTATACATAATTATTTTATTTTAGCATTGGGCAATAAGGAAAGATAAAAGAATGTTTGTTTTTTTTTCATTTTACCTTCTTGCCTCATCTTTTAAAAAACAGTATGAGCGCACTAAGGCTTCCTGCAAAACACCATGGAATAAGAGAGGCATCTTAACACTTCCATAAGTCTGTTGACTTTCAGGTATGAAGAAGGTACATAGTCAAACTGTGATGGCCAGTTCAGTTATTTAAAGCCAACACATTCTTTAGTACAGCCACATGTGCCCTAAATCCTAGCTTTACAGTGACTTAGCAAAAAAGAAACAAAAAACACTAAAGAAAACCCTCCTTGACTTCTATATAGGGCACAAGTTCCTTAAATGAGGATGAATCAGTTAAAACACACTTAGTTTTGCATAAGGATCAAGAATGTTAGGAGGCTTGAGGGGATGCTAGTGTTTTAAAAATCACAAACATTGTTCTTTAACTTATTGTCCCCTTTCTACATACAGATATGATTCACAAGAAACAGTTTATATCACTTCTGTGAATCAAATACTAATGTCACACCAATCAAAATATCCTTTAGGAAGTGTTTAGAAGCAGAAGTTAAGGAGAGAGCTTTGAATAATTAAATTATCACTGTTTTAATTAGAAAAAAAAAAACAACTTTTTCCTTCCTGCCCTGTAGCTAAGCGTAAATGTAAAAAAAGCAAACTATTTTGTAACACTGAACAACTTCATATCTGACAGTAAACTGTAACTATGTTTCTTCTGCTTGAAGCCCTACACACAGTACCATTTAGCAAGACAAACACTGTCTTTGCAAGGGTCAAGGTCCAAAACCCGAAGAGTTAGTGCAATAACATCACCACCTCATTCAGCATATCACCAGCGATTTCTGGTGCACTTTGGAGTCTTCACAAGTACATGAAGAAAAAGTAGTTGAAAATGGCAGCTCTTTTGACATATCCTGACCATAACAAGCATAAAAACACCTCCAAAGCAACCGTCACGTGTGCCAAAGCCCTGCTTCTCAGGAAGTAGACAGACCTTGATGCTGATGGGAAGCAGAGAATAAACAGCTTTATTTGCTTTGCTTTTCCCTCATATGGCTTTGCTATTTCTTTACTATACTACTCTTATCTCAACCCATGAAGCTTCCATCTTATTTTCTCCCCTCCCTGGCTTGCTGAGGAGGAGGGTGATAGAGCAGCGTGGTGGGCACCTGGCATACAGATACGGTCAAACTACCACAACTGCACAGAGCATCATCAGTTACTGTGTAATACTATTGCTCAAACACACACAGTAACAAAAACCAAAATAAAAAGCATGACAAGTCTTATTCAGGTTCATTAGTAATAAGGTACACAAATAGTTCTCCTTGCAGGACAGAACTTACTCCTAGTACTAAATAAAACCAACAAAAAAGAAAACCCAACTTCCCCAGAAGATATTGATGAATTATTACGATCACATTGTTTTATCCACACATTCTAAACTGGACTGTCGCTGGAGGGGGAGAAAAAATAAGCAGTCCTATGTAATTTCACAGATGAAGTTCCAGTTAAGCTTTGCTGCAAGTTTAAACTGCTTACTCTTAAAAGTTTTCACCAACAGACTTTTCACACAGAGCAGCCTACATCATTCAAGACAGTTTCTCCATACAAATGTACCCAGTTTAGGATTCTATCAGAATAAACACATCAGTAAAAGAGCCAAGCTGCTGACAGTTATTCCACTACAAAAGCTATGTTTACATCAAGGCTTAAAGCTTGCATCCTCAGCGGCACTGCCCTTATCTTCATAATTGTCTGCAAGTCACTTAGACTGTCAGCATTATAGAAATAAAAACCTGAAGAAGGAATTAAGTGGACCACCCTGCTTGGCATTTTCTCCTCAAATACTCAAGTATTAATTTTGCTCAGGATACAAGGGCACACTGTGAAACACGCTCTCAATCTTTATCGGACAAATACATGCATATACAAATAAGAACTGCACTTCTGAAATGCAAACACAGTGAACATTTTTAAATATATATATATATATATATATTATCCTACCAGCGAACCAAGAGATTTAAAGACAGAATTAATTTAATGAAGCTAAAAAGCAAACTTCAAAATATACCAAAGAGAAAGACTGCAGATAAAAATGTCACTCAAAACAGTAATTGGGGAATGCAGCTCCCCGATTTCCATGAAAATCTCCAGTGCTAAAAGCATCTCACAGTACTGAAACTCAGTAGCTTGGAAAAAAAAAAATAAAGGGACATAACTTTTGCTGTGAGTTAAGAAGCAAGTGCTTGTATGACTACTGTTTACAACCACACAACAGACAAACATCAAATTAAATGATCACTCATGCCAAAACTCTTTCCATCCACCAAACTCTTTCAAAGAAACCACAGATTAATCTAACTAAAGGAATAAGGAAAATTACTCTCCTCTGATAGTTTGGTTCCTTCCCATGTGTTTCTTTTCATACTATTAATCTCTAGCCAAACTGAGACTCGATATACAAAAGCTGCAAGCCACAGCCCCAAGACATTACAGAAACAATCTCCTCCTCATGTTCCACAATTTCCATGTTTTAAAAACAACAAACCTGAAATAATAAATATCAAAACAGCAAGACCATCCAAAGAAAGCAAAATACTGAAGAGAAATCAACTCTTGGATAATGACAACACATAGAACTACTTCAGTGAGCCTGAGAATTTAAAACAATTAAGATGCTAGTCTTTCATTTGTGCTCAAAATAAAAAGTTACAGATGGGGAAAAGAAACACTGTAGTAATCTTTACAGTTTCAAATGCTTAACTTTACTTTTTCTACAAGTCATCTTGTAGACAAGACATCTGCCCAAACATCTTTGCATTTTCTTGAAGAAAACCATTTTTTTCACTAGCTCACTAATAACTACAACTTGCAGAAGCCCTGAACTGTTCTTTTTTTTAAACGTGGTAAGGTAAAAGTGTAACCTTTACCAGACACTCAGATTATGATCTACTCAATAATGCTCTCTACATTTAAAGTTTTATGAATAATCAAGGTAGGGTACGGTAGAGAGAACGTAAGTAAAATTACCACTGACTTTTGAATTAAGTTGTTCTGTCCATCTTAATTTTCTTTGAAGCATAGCAATTCAGTGCAATGCAAACCTACAAAAAAAAATAAACATATTAATTTCAACATTACAATTGTATCTATCTTCGGATACGTTGAAAGATATGTGAGGAAGAGGACAGCACTATACCTAAAAGTAACACGGAAATTACTTATTCACGGCTAGATTTTGTTTTAAATACCTCTGAAAAGGTGAAGGGGTTTTTTTGTAATGTTTTACTTGTGGACCATTCAGACTCATTCATTCCCATTACAGAACAGGAAACTACTCTGAGCCCGACCTTAAAACAACAACACATTGAAAAGCTAGTTTGCATACATAGTAAACTATTTTTTTTACAAATGGAAAGGCTGAGATATGCAAGCCATCCAGCAGTCTTGCTCAGCGAGTACAATAGCTCATTCTCAAGATGATAATATTAACATGAAGGCTAAGTTACCTACAGATTCAATCCACATGCACCTATTTTTTAATCTCACAGAAAAATCGCAGTTAGCTACACATTTCTCCTTGCACATGTATTCTTCAAATTCTATTAACTATTAAAAAGAGCAGTAAAAATAGTTAAGATTCTGCAAGCTAGTTTCAATGTTACAAAGGAAAAAAAAGGCAAAACCTCTGTTTAGTGAACGTTTCTGGTTGAATTACTGTACTTATAAAAAGGTTTACTATAGTGTAAATTGATTTATGAACCACCACTTACACAGTCCAAGAGGGCTGCACAAGCTGTCAGCGCTGCCCGATTTATATTTTTCCAGTTTGTTTTCCTTGAGATAATATCCCGTGTCCTTGTTGACTCGTAGCTGTTTGACATAGATCTGACCTCACAGAAGTCAACTACCCATCCTTATTTGCTTAGAGATTCTGCAAGGCTATTTCCAAAATCTGCCAACTCTCTGTCTTAAATTCTTTTTCTTTTCGATAGCGTCTTCTCTTGTCTACGCCACGCACATATCACTACAAGAACCATCGGCTCTGGGTGAAATAAATACACTTTTTACACTACAAATTGTAAAGCTGAAAAATCCAGTTCTCACATCTGAACTGTAAAACGTTTCCTATCTTTGAGTACCAGAAATATTTGTAAACCGCAGCTATCTGGATACCTCCATATTGCTTATTGGCAATAACATTTTTCAAACAAAATATTAAATAAAATATAAAAAAGATAAACAAACGTCTATTAGATTCTTCATTTAGAAAATAGGTGTCACTGCAAAGAGACAGAGGCTATGTCAGAAAATCTAAAAAATAAGGTAAAGGTGAAAATATCTGCCATGAAACTTTTCACCAATGTCTACACAGGGACTCAGGCAGCATTTATCCTCGAGCTGGTTATGCCTGTGACTCAGACAAAAAAGCATCTAAAAGCAAAAAGGAAAAAGTCCACTTTATTTTGCCAGATGAAGGAATCAAAACTAGATCAATTTAGCCACATATTCATACCATGTGGACAAAGGCATTCAAGGGTGAGGTGCTCGACTCTGCTAAAGTAGAAAAAAAAAAAACTGCTCACGACTTCAAACTTCCAATTCACTTCTCAGACGACTTCTGATTGTTTCTAAAGCCTTTTTCAGGACGAAGCACTTAGGCAAATAATCCCAGAATTGTGTCGGCTATTTCCCCGCTTTCAGAGGAAGCAACCGCTGCCGGTCGGTTTCCAAGTTTGTTTGTTTTTTTTTTTCTCCTCCCTGAGAGACGAAGCAAACATCCAGGACTCTCTGTGACCCGGGCTGCCTACGGCGAGAAGAACCACAACAATGAGTTTTCCCTTCCCAAATATGAACTAGCGTTAAACAAACATATGAACGTCAATCTTAAAAACCAAAGCACACATGCAACTGCGGGGCCGAAACCCGAGTGAGTGCAGGTGCCTCGGAAAGCAGCAAGCACGCTTACGGGAGAACACAGCGCCTGTCAGCGGAAACGTTCTGCGGTCT
>WBNH01012131.1:14896-46927 GCA_013401255.1 Urocolius indicus | reverse complement strand
AACTGACTTTTCTGGGTGAAATTCGTCTCACTCAGTTTTACTTGTCTATCATGCAGTTGTTCACATCAGAGCCACAGCTTTGAACTCCTTTCTACCGAGCTCTTGTCAATGGAGGTAATTCAGTTTAGGAGGAAACTCATCTGTCCAGGTGCAGCAGACAAATTGAGGCAACCGAGAGACACGATACACACCTATAACCCCTGATTGTCTGATTTAGGACTTGGGAAAGCAAAAGGCAGAGCAGACATTGAAATTACCAGTTCTTCTGTTTGATAGGGGCAAAATGTCCACCGTGCAAAGACCTGCTCTCCCAGAGTGCCTCAACTTCAGACTGCAAAGAAGGGATTTAGAGATGCCCAATGGCTATGAGGTCTAAGGTGATGACTACAGAGACATTGCCAAGGGAAACCTGAACATTCAGTGCATGGATGGACCAACAGCACCAAAAGCTGTGAGGGGGAGAAAAAAAAATGTGTATTGTGGGAAGAAATGCCAGTAAAGAGGGAAGATGATGAAGAGGAAGTTGCTGCACAAACTCCTTTCAATTCAAAGAGAGGAGAGGAAAGGAAAGTGGTAACAACTGCAGTTTTGCTTGAAATCCTCACATGCCTCACAGTATATCCAATATTCTTTTCTTAATTTAAACATAATTGCTGTTTTCTCCTGCTCTACATTAATGCTGAATACAAAGTCTTGTAATAAGAAGGTTTTAATGACCATTGTCTATGGACATCTTGAGCATCGTAAGAATAAAATATACTTGGGAGCAGAAGGGACAATGCTGTTGTTAAGAACATCATTATCCTCACTACATCAGCACTTAGCGAAGGTCACCATTTGTAAAGAGGATATCAATCCAGCTTTTCTATTAAGAGCAGAGAAAACATTTGCGACCTCCAGTAACACACCTAAAACTTCTGGCCTCATTGTACTCTTTAGAATAATTTTTTGGGGGCAGCACGGGTTGAGCAGAGAGTGAATTTGACCATAGCTCCAGTAAAGAGATATGAGGTGGGATAGAATGACCACCCAATGATCATTAATACAGTAATTTTCCTTGTGTGTCATAAAAAATTCGCTCTCTCTAATGATCAAATGGTAACAAACCTCCACTGAAATACTTTCAGTTTCTTCACTAACAGAGTGTTAGTTTTTGTTTTTCACGGGGCTGTTTGGGAGGTTTTGCTTCAATATATTGAAATTGCAGCTGCATGGATTTAAATCATTTATGCACCCAGACACGTAGGCTGTGATTCAGTTTCTTATTTGGTTGTAACACAAGGTTCATTTCTTCTGCTTGTTGATTTAGCATGGAGAGATTTTCCCTGCGGGCCTGCTTCACTATAAATTGCTATTGGCAGACAGAAATGTCAGGTTTACCCTCCAGATGGGAGGAACAACAAATGAGACCTTTGCTTGCTTTGTTTCTCCTCCTGCGCATCTGATGAGATGTGTGTTTCTCTCTGCTCACTCTGTTCTCAGATGGAGAGTCACATTGGAGCACTTTTACACGTCCTAATTTCATGGCCACCAAATACTGAAGGTTCTGTGAAGCTGGTTGAGTCTGGCAAACTTCCCAGCCCCACATTTCAACCTCACTATTAATCCATTGAAGCTGAAATAGTGTTGTTTTGATTTCCTGGATTGCCCTTATCTAGTGAAGCCTTTCTTTATAGCCACAGGAGATTTGTTAGATATAAGAAATGCACCAGCAATATAATAACATCATCTCAAGCAGACAGCTAAACTGCAGCAGATTAATTACCCTTTAGTAGGACTCTGTTGTGTCTCATGCCCCCCCCAAAGTGTTGTAGATGTCTACATGGGAACTGAAGATGTAATCCAGGGTTTGCATCACAGGCACATCACTTTGTGAGGACAACTGTACTCTTGGAAACTAAAAACCCACAACACAGCATCCACAATGACTCTTCAAGCCTGTGTTTAGGCAGCTGAAAACCTCACCCAAAAGTGCCTAACTGTTGCCCTAACACAAAGTGTTTACTGGGACTGTCTCAGCAGCAGTGGCAATGGCTAAGATGTGGGTCCAGAACAGAGTGAGTTGAGTCATGATTTACTCATAGTGACAAAGGATAAATCAGCAACACCATGGTTCCCAAGCTCCCAAAGAGAAAAAAAACTCACCTCAAACTGTGGATAAAGCTGGCACTGTGGGGCAAACAAGGCTATAGCCAAGATCTATGGCTTTCAGAATGTTCATACACCTGATTTTCTCCACTGCCTCCATCTTCCTGAACACGAAGGCCTTCAGCTTCTTCAGTAAGGCTCAAACCCTTCTTTTCCTGCTCCTTTTGAATGGCTGTCTGGAGCAGGTAATTATTAGCAAGTGCTGTTTACTCCTGATGAGACAGGGAATGGTTAATTGCTGCCATCTGCCCTTTCAGCATGTTTTTCAGAGCCCCTGTCATTTCCCCCAGGTAGAGTTGAACTGTGATATCTCCAGCGACCTGGGAACACAGCGACTTTACTCCCTTGCTTATTGTTATCAAAGCAGTTAAGTGACAGTGCTAGAAGTGCATTTTTTCCCATGTTTTGCTTCCAATGGAGTGTTTCTCTTAAGGAGATGTAAATACTCTTGCACATTACGTCACTGCCCGTAACCGCAGGAGACGGCACGACCGAGAGGGAAAAGGCTGCTCTCAGAAAAGATGACCCTGCACAGGCAAGTCAGCACACTCAAAATGCTAAAGCCAGATAAGGACTTCATGCAACACATGACAGATTTGTTGCTGGGAGTTTTTCTCCTGGCTCAGCTCCTCTTATTATCTAGGAATGTAACATGCCAAAGGGTCAGCCACCTTGAGCAGCAGATGTCTTCAGAGAGCAGAAATGGCCACAGCCCTGCTCTGACTTTCCCTTTTGCTTCTCCACATTGAGCTCTGGACTCAAAGAAAAATCACAGGCTGTAACTCCATGGTGTCCACAAAGCTATGGGATATCAGGAAGCAGCACAGATGGGGAAAGATGCTCCTGCAGAGGGAGAAACCAACTGCACAACCTCACCAATGCCCTCATCAGTATACTTATGCCTGTGCTAGTAAATAGAAAGGTCAAAGGCTCATTCCCTGCCCCTGAGAGAAATGGCCTAGGGCAGCTTGTGTCCTCACAGATAAACTTTCTAATGCTGCAGCAAAAAAAGTTACATTTTCCATATTACCTTCTAGAAACCTTTCCACAAATACACCCCAAAAAAAGCCAACTGCAAGACAGACACTTGAAGTTTAGATGTTCCCCAGTTCCCTGGTGACTGGTGGCACTTGGAGCAACTTCTAGCTCATGCAGAATTTCAAAGAGTCTCATTGTTACCCCAGGGCATCTTTTGGGGAAAGTTAGATAGTTGTCTACCAAGCAAAAGGACAGAGGAACAGGGGCTGTGTAGAGCCATTCACAGGTCACCATTTGCCTCTGAGATAACCAAGAGCAAAAAAGCTATTTTTATTTGCCCTGTTCCAGTCACCAATGTAAAAGAAACACTTCTGCTGGCTGGCCAGACCACTGTTGTTTCCTCTGCAAACATCTGGACAAATGAAGCCATTTGTCTAAGTCAAGGCAGCTTGCTTAAATATGACTTAATGTGCAAACAAACATACTGGATGGCTTTTTGCAGGGTAGGTTTGGGTTGTGGGGGCTTTTTGATTTCCCTGAACTCTGTGTACTGCCTGTTTCAGACTGAGAAACACAACGTTCTTACTCCTGGGACAGTTGCAAAGGTGCATCATTAATTCATTTTGCATCCATTAATAATAAAGCCTTCTGATTCACAGACACTGGGATGACTTAGAGCACACAGAAATGCACAAAGTAATCCTTCGCCTTGTTCACTGAAATGGAATCAGTAATTCCAGTGACAGCACAAGGGGTAATGGGCACAAGCTGGAACACAGAAAGTGCCACTAGAACAGGAGGAGAAGCTTCTTTGGTGCTGAGGTGAGGGAGCCCTGGCCCAGGCTGCCCAGGGAGGGTGTGGAGGCTCTTTCTCAGGAGGTTTTCAACCCCACCTGGACACGTTCCTGTGCCCGCTGAGCCAGGGGAAGCTGCTTGAGCAGGGGCTGGGGCTGGCTGAGCTCTGCAGGACCCTTCCAACCCCTAACACTCTATAATTTCATGAATGAGTTATATTGCAATAAAAGCATTCAATTGTGAGTTTTTCCCGTAACTATAAGGCAAATTAAGGTGAAGAAAGATCTTGACAAGCAGAAGAGAAGCAGCTCTGTTACAATGAGTCCTACCACTCCAATATGATTTTACAGCACTTCACCAAAAGGAGTTTTCACTCCACTCATGTGTGTATTAGTTGTATCAGGCCTCTATAAGACTGTAGTATTCATGTTGTGGCACATGTACATCAACATGCTGATTCCCAGCTTTCCCATCCATGTGCACTCCAAATGCACTTTCTCAGCCAATGCAGACACACACACACACACACACACACACACCAGTTCCTTCCAGAAAGCATTAGAAATGTACAACTCCTCCTGTTCTGCAACAGCTCAGAATAAGTTCACTTCACCAAGCACCTCTTGGGACCTAAAACCTTTGTTAATGAAATTCACTCTCAATGGAGGAGCCATTCTCACTCACCTCTGTAGTTTTGCTTTTTCTATAACATTGAGCTGACATCAATCTCCTGCCCTGTGAAAGGATGTCTCAATCCACGCAGTCAGGACACATCAGAAAGATTGGATGAGTATGTGCATTAAGTGATCTGGGACCAGTTGGTGAAGTGTTTTCTCTCCAAGGAGTCTGTGCCACTGCGACAGTTAAGGAAATGACCTCCATGAATCTTGGTGCTTTCTTCATTCTCTCAGAACCATCTCAGTGTCGGGCACCACAGTTTCACTGTGACACTTCTGTAAGTCCATAACTGGTGGAGATTTAAAGAGTTTGATATTCTTGGCATGATTCTTATCCCATCCATAGATAAGATGATGCTGTAGGTTACCTGAGACATCCAGAGAGTCACGAGGGAAGTTGTTCCCCAAGGAAAAGGCAGCTGGAAGTCAAGACTAATTGCACATCCACGAGGACTGAAACCTCTGGTTCTAGGTGAGTGGAGTGTGTCATGATTTTTGCCCAGCCAGCAGGAAAAGAGGAGGAGAAATAAAGTTAATTGAAGTCAGGAGATGACACTCATCACTGACCATTGCTGATCAGATGTGAATACAGGGTATGATCTACATCTGAGCAAGGCACTCAAAGCTGCCTACACAGGCAGTGAATGTAAATAAGAAGTTTTAGAGCAATTAGTCTCTTTTTAAGATCAAAAAGCTGTGTGCTAACATGGCCTGTTCCTCTCAGTGACTAGAAAGATTGCCTGAAGCAATTAGGTCTGCTGTGGTCACCGATACTGTCAGCTCCTGAAGTTAAGCGAATGGCAGTGAAAATGTCATTCCCCAAGACATAAGTCATCCCAATCCTCCAAGGGCAGCTACTGGACAAACCAAACATTTTGGGCTGTGATCCAACATTTACTGGTGACAGCAAAAATAAAAAGCAGCAAGTTTTCTCCAACCCTCAGTCACCTCAGGAGGAAAGGCTTGCTGTGCCTCAGAAAGCAGCCCCTTGTGACAAGCCAAAGGGCTCTGTCGCAGATGAGGCTACAGCTGTGACTAATGTGAGTTTAGTGCTTTGTGGTCGAATCAGTGAACTTCTGAGGTTGCCTGTTGAAGTGAGAAAGGATTTGTCAGCACTAGAGGAACACACAGGGACTTCATGATGATGTTTTTTCATTTCGTGTGACGCTGATATGAACGTTGTCTCTATTTGTGCCTCATCCAGTTTTCTACACCTCTTCCTGAACTCAAATCTTTCCATTTATTTCTCTGACTGCTGAATTAAGATCTTACGATGTTAACACAAGCTTTAAGGTACATGCATGACACAAGTGAAACTGCTTTAGTAAGGAGGTTGGACTAGGATGATCTCTAGAAGTCCCTTCCAACCCCCGCCATTCTGTGACTCTATAAAGTGTAGCTTCATTAAAAAAAACTTTTGCTGGAGTTATTTACAACTAGATAGAGCCAGTTTAATGCTGCTTCACTATTGAATAGCACCTAATCCACTTGAAAATCTCATCACCAGACCCATTCACAGAGCACGGTATTATTTAGCAGGAGTAGAGACAGTAAAGCTTGATGGGTTTTTTTTAAAGCACAGGAGAAAATAATCCTTCCCAGACTCTTTCCCTGGGCACACAGCATGTCATGTTCACCATCACTGTGTGCTATCCCATTTCTGCTCCCATGACAAAAAGCATTTTGGCCATGAAAGTCAGGCTGAGAGCAGAAAAAGGACAGTACCAGCAAACACAGCAGAGAGACTAAATTGTTCCTGCTCTGAATTGCTACCTGGGCATGGCTCTCCTCTTGCCCCTGAGTACAGACACAGCTAAGAAACCTCTGTTGACACAGTTGCCCCATGAAGCTGCCTAAATTTAAGCCTACAAATATCACCCCCAATCTTTTAATCAATATACAGCAGATATCACCACTGAACATTATCCTCTCTTCATTTTCCTCTTTTGCTCAGAGATGTAACCATTTGGACTAGACATTATTTTCAGTCCCAGTTCTCCTCTTGAGACTAATGTTTTCAGAGAGCCTGTGTTTCTAGACTTGCTGGGTAAGTGCCAATAAATGAGGGCAGCTTTTTCTTCTTGAATTCATCTTGCAGTCTGTTTCTTTGAGGGATTCCTAGCCCTGCTGCAGAAGAGGGAACAGAACCTGAAGGGTGATTGATGCCACAGGATGGCAGCTCTGTTTCTTCCATCACCTTTTCTGTATAGGCTAAGATATTACTCACTGAAGTAACCACTTTTCAAGTTGCAAAGTCAACCCTGAGAAAGTTGGGCAATGCCAGAACACGAAGGATGCCTGTATGTGTTGGGACAATACTCAATAAATAAGAGCAGGGGTTGCACACTGGTCCATGTGAAAAGGAAACAAGACATTTGAGGAGGCATCCAGTGATGCTGACAGCACAGTCTGTCCTTGCACTGAGTCAGGCTTCTGAGGAGAGACTGGACTTGGGAAGCATTAAGGCCAATATTTCCAAACTCACCAGCCTGAAATGAGTCAACCACAAAGATATTACTCAAAGGACCTGAATAAACATTTTCATATCTTTCAGCCTGTTTTCCTGGATTTAACTCTGAGTCTAAAAAGAAAAAGAGGGGGGAGTTTGACAATCCCAAGAGGAAAGATGAGGAACAAACACTCCCACGTCTGACTGCTCACGCTGCCTCTGAGGTGAGACATAAACAAACAAGCTACAAACCAGACCAATTCATTTACATGGGTTTTGTGCCTTGAGGAGGGCCTAAAAGAAAAGAGGCATTGCAAAAGACTGGACTGAGCCACCGCACTGCCTGCAAGGCTGAACAAGGCTGGGATCCCTGTGTCTGTGAACTATCTGCTGCTAAAAGTNGGGTAATGGGGACAAGCTGGAACAGAAGAGGTTCCAAAGAAACACAAGGAAAAGCTTCTTCCCTGTTGAGGTGAGGGAGCACTGGCAGGGGCTGCCCAGATGGGCTGTGGAGGCTCCTTCTCTGGAGACATCCCAGCTGGATGAGTTCCTGTGTGCCCTGCTCTAAGTGGTCCTGCTCTGGCAGGGGGGTTGCAGTAGATGATCTTTCCAAGTCCCTTCCAACCCTTAAGATTCTGTGATTCTGAGATCTGAATCATGTCCAAACCTGTTCATCACTCTGTGTCTCCATCATGGCTCATTTCTCGAAGTGACACAGTAATTCCTGCACTTACAAACATCTGCTTGCTGAATAGTTTATGAGAAGGAAGAAAAAGTTTTTCTTCATTCTGGGATGCTGTAGAAATAGATAATGAGAGAAGGACAATGAATTAATATGCTTTGATCTCTTTTTCAAGTGCTTCTAACAGCTGCCAGGCCTTCCTCCTCATTTTGGGCTCTCAGCCAATACATTGTACCTCTCCAGCAAGGCAAAAGCAACCTCTTCTGAATATTAATGTCTTACAGCTCCTAGATGAGGCAGGCTGCAGTGAGTAGATGCCTCTCACAACGTGCTTTTAGTTTCTATTTTGCAGAAAGGATGATGTGCTGTGCAGACTGATGGGTGACCACCTCAGTGGATCTCCCCACAAACCAAGGCTCAAATATAGCCTTTGGCACACCAAAGTTCAGGTGGAGCTTCCTGTATTCCAGCTTGTTCCTGTTACCCCTTGTCTTATCAATGAGTGCTACAGGAAATAAGACTGGCCCCATCCTCTCAGCACCCACCCTTTAGGTATTTATCAGCATTGACAAGGTCCCCCCATCAGCTTTCTCTTTTCCAGGCTGAACAGCCCCATGTCCTGCAGCCTTTCCTCATAGGAAAGATGCTCCAGTTCCCTCAGCATCTTGGTGTCCCTGCACTGGCCTCTCTCCAGCAGTTCCCTGTCCCTCTGCAACTGGGGAGCCCAGAACCGGACACAGTACTCCAGATGAGGCCTCAGCAGGGCAGAGTAGAGGGGGAGCAGAACCTCCCTCAACCTGCTACCCCTATGCTTTTTAGTGCCCCCCAGGATGCCATTGGCCTCTTGCCCACGAGGGCACGTTGCTGGCTCATGGTTAGTTTGCTGCCCACCAGCTCTCTGCAGAGCTGCTCTCCAGCAGGTCACCCCCAGCCTGTCCTGGTGCATGGGGTTGTTCCTCCTCAAGTGCACACTGAGGCATCTCAAATGGCAACAGACACTTCTGTGTGGACAGTGAAATAAGTCTGTTTCTTGAAAGTGGTGATGATGTCCATAACAATGCTCCTTATAGGTGACATTCAAGTATTAATTAAGACACTTGAAAGCTTTCCAAGCCTTGAGAGGCTGGGCTGTCAAAGAGTTAAGTGGATTAACTCAGAGTTTAGTTTCTGGTTTTGTTGTTGTTGTTTTAAATATGGCTGATTCCCTGAACACAAGAAGCAAGAGATTACTCCACACCTTTTTCTTTTTCTCTGACAAAGAAATCACTTGCATAATTCAGCTTAATTCCAGAGCAGCTCAAACTGACAATTTCATCACAAAACAGTCATGACAATGCATAATCATGGACTCACTCAAGTATATTTACAAATGCACAAAAGCTGAGACCATGCAGTGAACAACAGAGGCCATGGATCCATTCAAAATTAATAGAGGGCATGGGTACATTCAGAATGATCCTGCCTTTCTGTAGATGTATGCTTAAAAGAGTCATCTTTATCCCAGCTCCTTCAGCATTCTATTCTTTTTTTTTTTGTCCATAGGAGAATCAGGGTTTTGCCCAGGCTGCTTGAATAAAGAGTTGTTTCTAACACTTGCATATTGATGCCTACAGCATTGCAAAAGTAATGTATGCACCTCGTTGATATGAATCATTTACGAGCATCGCTCCATAGGGGAACACGGGGAGATTAGCCTCTATATTTCATCCAAATCCTAATGAGGCCAATGGAGAGACTAATCTAGCATTCCTTCTAGACCATTTCTGCCTTATAACTGGAAATATAACTGCATAGTGGCTGCTGTAGTTGGAATAGATGCAGAAGTGCAGCTTTTATTCCTGCCTCCTGGGTAACCTTTAACTAGTTGTGCTGTTTCTGTATGTCTCCAATTTCTCTACCTGATACAGGAGAGAAATGTTAACTGATGCCTTGGGAAATGATTTATGGGGAGTTCCCAAAAGATCAGGTTAGTCCACTTACCCTTAAACTGAGGTCATCAAAATTCATGCCCAACTGGTGCTAATGCCAATCCTTGACGGATATAATCAGATGCTGATAAACCCCAAAGCCATGACAGGCAGAGACGTTTTAGCTGCTCCATTCAAAACTGACTTTATTACCTGCAGAACACAGTATTTTATTGCAGAAACTTGCTCCCAATTCCATGAAGAAAGTCTTTGTAAAAGCCCCTGTCATGCTGATGGCAACGTGTCCAACCTCACAAGCTAACAGAGCCCTTCTGGATTCAGTACAGCAGGTTTTCCATTAACTCTCATTCTTGCACAGCCTGATTAATTTGGCATGCTGGGAAACTGTCTGTTATCTTGGAGTTCATGTAAAAAATGGTGGAAATAAGGCAAAGTCCCTGAATTAGTAGATAATACTAATTAGATCATACTAGATGATACTAAAACTACTGATAATCTTGGACAATTTGTGCCTGTTACCAAAAGTGCTTCCTCTTCAAATACATGACATCATTCAATGGTAGCTCAGATGGCAAAGTTATGAGGTAGCCATGGCAGGAGAGAAAAGACTAAGCACTGAGTGCTTTCATTGACCTCTTGGGCTACTTTTCAGTTGCAAACTGAACCTCATGAAGTTCAACAAGGGCACGTCTTGCTCCAAATACTGCTCCACAGGACTCTCACTGCATCTGCATCATAGCTTCCATCTCTTATGAATGTTTTGGATGGCTTCAGATAACTTTTCCAAAGCACTCAAAGCAGACAAGAAAGCAAAACTCTTATTCTCATGATTTACAGGAGGAGGAATGGCTAATGATGTGATCTGGCAATGACATTAAGTGTTGCCCCTGAAAGAGGTGGGCATTTAACACTACATGTCTCCAGATCATGTTCTGTGCTGCCACCAGAAACAAACTCTTCCTACCTCGCAAGCAACAGTGAAACCCTCCAGAGCAGTTTGGTGCACTGCAGAAGCCTTACCTGAGAAAAAGAAACCAGGAGAAACTCTCCAGCAACTAAACACTAGTGCACACTACCCCATGTAATGCTACAGCCATAGAAAGGGCTATGGATATGTCAACACCGTGGCTAAAACACCGATTCCAGACCCAATTATAAAGACAGCCAGTGATGCCATCAAAATGACAGGTTTTAGGTCTAAAGTTTCTTCAGTCTGGAGACTCCAGGGAATGCAAAACCTGAAAAAAAAGAGTTTGTATTCATCTCTGGCAAGCCAGGCAGACCTACCTGGACAGGCAAATAAAACTCTCCAGGTATAGGATTGTGTCCTAATTTCAACAGCAGGGAAAAGCAGATAAGTTTGTAGTTGCATCTTCAAACAGAAGTTTCTAGCAGTTCAATCAAAATAAGCCACTTTCCCATATAAATGCAGTAGCACCGAGACAAAGAAGGGGAAGAAATGTTTATGTTTCACAAGCATGTAGAACAATGTGAAGTTCTGCTTGTACAGGAGCTTTTCATCAGCTACAGCCTACACTTATTAATAGGCATCCAGGAGCATTGCTTTCTCAGCTTCCACTTAATTCAAATAGGAAAAAAACCAAACAAATCATCATTTCAGGGTAAGATAGATTCCATTCTTTTTCAAAGGCAACAGGCAAGGTAATCAATGGCCCAAAAGCATTGTTTGAATGTAAATAACACATTCAGTCTCAGCTTCAAATGGTTAAGAGATTCTTTAGTAAAGGGCTTTTTTCTTTTCTTTTGTTTAAAAGGGACTGTTCAAACCCCAAATTCATTTCAAACAAAAAAAAAAAAATAAAGCTGAAAGGTTTCATTCTGAAAAGCAGGAAAGGGGGCAATTGAAGTGCTTTTGGAAATCGCTGTTTGCCTGGTTTCCACACAAATAAACTGACAACAGCAGTAAGCAGCATTCTGCTGCCTCTAAAGCTGAACTGCTCCCCTGGAATAAAAACTTTTAGCCACGTTTTCCCACCACAATGTTCCCTGGGATCGTTGCAGAGGAGACACTGTCTGCTAATCATACAGCACTCAGAGCTACAGGTGGACAGCTTTTCTGAGCAAACACGATGATTTGGAACTGGGAATGGTGGTATCACTAGTAGCTTGGCATTTCCAGAAGAAGGTGTTTGCAATATTGTCTCTATTTGGCAGAAACAATTTCAGCTCCAAAGTAAATGTTACAGCAGCCATGGAAAGTCCGTGTAAAGACGAGTGGTCCTTAGTGTAATTACCCGAGTGAGAACCCAGCCAAATGGCCATTACTCTTCTCAGAAGTGTCTTGTTCCTTTTAATTGCCATTACACATCAAAGCTCCGGGCTGATATCTGCTCTGAGAGGCAGCAATTCCAGCCCATGCTCCCTTTGCTCTGAGAGGCAGCACATCCAGACCATGCTCCCTTTGCTGAGAGCCAGCACTTCCAGCCCATGCTCCCTTTGTGCTGAGAGGCAGCACTTCCAGCCCATGCTCCCTTTGCTCTGAGAGCCAGCACTTCCAGCCCATGCTCCCTTTGCTCTGAGAGGCAGCACTTCCAGCCCATGCTCCCTTGCATCGCAATGGGTTGTCTTTAAACTCTCCAAGGTACCAACCCATTAGTTAACACACCCCCTGCAAATACAAACCTACCAGTTCCTCCATCGTGGGTCAGCCATAGACCCAAGCTGGATAGAAATCTTGGACTAGATTTCCAGAGGTCCCTTCCAACCCCTACCATGATATGATTCTATGATTGATTCTATACATCCTTTTTTACTGGTAGCAGTAAAGCTTGAGTTGGGTTCCTCCAAAGAAGGACCTGGGGAATCGTACTCTCCAAAACCTCACCCCTTATGCAACAGTTAAGAGCAGTAGTAATATGAGGGTCTGGAGTCTTCCCATTCTTCATCAGGTCCTTTCAATATTTCTAGGTGAGACCTTTGTTTTGGGACTCTTGTTCTGTCATTCATTACTTGGGAGCAGAGACTGACACCCACCTCACTATAACTCATCTCAGGGAGTTGCTGAGAGGCAGAAGGTCTCCCCTCAGCCTCTTCTTCTCCAGGCTCAACATCCCCCTTCCCTCAGCCCCTCCCCAGCACCCTTGTGCTCCAGCCCCTTCCCCAGCTCTGTGCCCGGCTCTGGCCACGCTGCAGCCCCTCAGTGTCCCTGTGGCAGTCAGTGAGAAGCCCAGCACTGAGCACAGCCCTGACGCTGCAGCCTCCCCAGGGCCCAGCACACTGGGACAATGCCATCCCAGTGCCAGTGCAAAACAGCAAAGATTTCCACCATTGTTACTTGTCTGGTCCAGAAAAAGCTAAATAGCTCTCTTCAATAACAGTAAGAGCAGCTTAGTCTGTTATGTTATGGTTCCTTGAATCATATCCTGTCACTCCAAACTCCACAGATTTTCCAGACATGTTTCTTTCTTTTAACTTGCACACACATGTGTGTAGAGACACAGACATAATTAAGGGGATTTTTAGTTTACCATCAAACTACAGGCAGAAGTGACCCCAGTCACACTTGAAATTAAACCTACGGCAAGCTCCTGACATGCTTCTTCAACATATCCCCCTCTTCCCACCTCCTTCTCTTTCCCCTCCTAAGGAAGTTACAAAGGAAATACTAATTAGGTTCCAGCATCAGGCAAGCCTGTATTATATGCTGCTCTCAACTGACAGATACTGTACAGTAATTGGGTCAAAGGCACAGATGCTCAGAATAACCAAAGCACCGTAGGTTTGCCTGCAGCTGTGTTGGAGGATTTCACAGTAAAGGAGGACCCAACACAGTTGCTTGAAGTTTGACTGCTTTAAGGATGCTTGACTAGAGCTCTTTACTAGCATTAAAGATTTATGAGGATTTTTACAAAAGCTTCCAATATCTGACTGGTAGAAAAAAAAAAAGACCCACCCCACTGTGCCCTTCTAGAAAGCCCAGCAGGCTAAGGATGACAAACACAGGTAGCATGCCTTCCTTCTGCCACGTGCCCCCATCCTTCACACCCTTCATCTGCTCCAAAACTCAACCTGAAGCATCTCTTTTAGTGAACATGTGGTGGCATCATTAAGATCTTCACATTTCTGCAGGAAGGTGTTTGCAGTGTTGCCTCTGCTTAGCACAGAGACCATCAAAATAACCATGATAAACCTAACTAGTGCTGGCAGTTCATGTCAACAACGTGCTGGGCTGCAGTGTGAGCCCCTACACAGTCTGAAGGATTTGCCAGGAGCTGTGGATGAGCCCTGCAACTGGTTAATTACACTGTGGGAAGGGTACAGCAGTATGAAAGGATCTCTAGATCCTAAGAGAAAACAACTCTATACACACCAGAGATATGTGTCAGAGTAGCTAGATGGAACTCACCTGGGCTCTTCACTGGAATGAATGGCTGCATTTGGTCTGCAAGCAAATATCCTTATTAATGCAGATCAGTGCCTGCAGCTGCTGTTGCCCAGCACAGCCTGTAGAGTTGGGCTCTTTTATGCCTGCAGGACTCTGGACATTTCTGTTGGCCATGCTTGAAAGTGTGTCCAGTCACACGATGCTGACACTTTTCCTTCCTTCCTTCCTTCCTTCCTTCCTTCCTTCCTTCCTTCCTTCCTTCCTTCCTTCCTTCCTTCCTTCCACATACAAAGGTTCTGTGAGAACTCAGGTAAAAATCCCACACAGCTCTAGCTCACCCAGGATGAGTTGGATGAGCTCAGCAAGGAGAAGGAAATGGTCTGTGTGATGGTGAATGAATAACCACTTCCCATGCAATGGTTTTTCTTAAGCCAGCTACATCTGTGGAGAACAAAAAAAAAGGCCTCCAGAGAACCAGACACCTTTTGAAAGGAGACACAGAGAAGCAGATGGCATCTGCTCCTGTCAATATCTCTGCAGAACCTTACAATCTTTCAGCCAGGAAGTCTGGCAACTTCTCCCATCCCAGGGAGACACCAAAGCACCTCATGCAAACAGACATTCATGGGGTTCCCTTTATTACTATTCCAAGATATTACTTTTGGCCACTCAAGAGTGTGACCTACATAATAATCAGCCCCTCTTTCCTCTTTAGTTCTGTGGACTCCTCCCTTCCAAGCTGTTCAGCAGGATAGTTGCAGTCTCTTGTTGTTTCTAGCTTGAGGAATGCAGCTGCATGCCTGCAATACAATTTAACAGAGGCACGGTAGCCCTTGATCCCAAGGAAAGGATCATCAGTGATAGGAAGGCTTGACACACCAGGCACACAGATCCCAACTTCAAAGAGCAACTCATCATGATTTGCACAGCAGCTGGGGCTAGTGCTGCATTTGAAGATGCCCAGCAAAGAAATTCCAGCCCTAAACCCAAAATGCAATAAATAAACACCCTCCTGAGATAACCAGTCTTTGCTGATCAAAGTCAGAATGAGTGCTGGTTGTATCTGGGAAAATCCCAGAGCCAGGTTTTAGCAGACTCCAGCTTTTAGCAAAAATCAAAGGATCCACTGGGCTTTTACCCACAGCTCAGCACAAAGCAGGCTCCTCTCCAGGAGTAACAGCCTGCCTTGAACTGGGGAACTGAAAAGTCCTTCCATAAGGGGATGTCCTGGAGGCCCACAGAGCCTACATAACCACAGAAATATTTCAGGAGTTGTTCAGATTGGTTATTTTCCTAGTCTCAGAGCAGCAGGCAGCTCAGAGAGAACTAGTTTCTCAGCAGTGTACAGCACTCAAACCCTCCAAACTCGTCACGTTGCTTCTGATCTGAGATGCAAAGTTCCCCATACCACAGTTTAAAGGCCTGTTTCCTTTAAATGGTCTATTTGGGATGAAGCACAGGGACAGATGCTGGTGGCCATAGGGCCTGTTGGGAACTGTACCATGCCACAGCTTCAGTCCTGCCTTCTCAAGCCCCTCTGTCCCTCCAGTGCCACTGGCAGCAGATGCAGCTCAGCTGCCTGTGGCTCATGGGCCAGGGACAAGGCAAGGAGCCACCACTGCACAACATGAAGCAGCTCCTTTGCTGTGGATCAGTGTAGAGTCAGATCACATTCAACATGGGAGGCTTGCAAGGATTGGCACAAATCAGCTGTGAGCATTGGAAAGCCTTGTTAGACAACGCTGCTGACTGGAGCAGAAGGGACCAGAAAGCTCTGTCCTGCAGGACAAAAGAGAGACAGCTTAGCATTGGATATACCAACCCTCATAAGAAATACTGCCAGCTCTTAGGACAGCTTCCTTCTACTGGAACACTGCCTGAAGCACATGGCCAAGCTCTAGATGGAGACCTTCTCTATCTGCTGTGCTAAAATGATGGCCAAAGCTGTTGTCATCAGGTCAAGCAGAGCCTCAGTAAAAAAGTTTGCTGTCTAGCTGTACCCATCCCACCTGGGCTGCTTACTCCTCTCCACTCACCTACCCACACTGACCTACAGCCCAGCAGCTGTTCAAGGCTGACAGGACCCACCAGGAATTTGACACCTTCCCCTGTGATTAACCTTGAGAAGAAACTTCTTATTCCTGACACACAGCTGCAAAGACCCCACTGCAGCACTCCCATCCTCAACCTCACAGCCCCTCTGAAGTCCACATTCTTCCGATGCTGCCAAAAACTAGGGCAGCTTCAGTCACGTTCCTCTGTCTGCAGAACTTCTGCTGTCAGTCTGCAAAGAAACATCGCAAAAGGCAGTTCCTAGTGCTGCTCATTTCCCAGGATTAAAGAAAGCAAAGAAGAGATGGACCTGTTTGTCTCTTGTGGCTGTGGGTTTGCAGGCAGTGCCTGTAGCTGAGGATGGCAGCTGCAGCACAGAAACACCTCGTGTGCCACCGCATCACTCTGCTCTTGCCCACACAGGTGAGGTGCCTGCAGCTCCCCACTGCAGTCACGTGCAGTTGGCCCATTTTTTTTTGAGAATATGACTCTAAAGGGAAAAAAAAAAAAGGCATAAGCTGGTGCTTTCTGCATATTAATGGGCACCATACACAAGGATATGATATGCATATAATTCTTCACGTTGGACATGCAGCAGTGTCTGAGTAACTGAAAGACTTTGAATACAGAGCTGTGTTTGTAACACACTTCAGCATTTATTACCCAACACAGCCAGGGCAGCAGCCTCACTTTGATAAAGATCAGGTACAAGGCAAGCCTGAGTTTATGACTGCTTATACAAAATGTACTTATATCCCCCAATGCCCCCTGGTACCTCCCAGTGCCATTGTTCCCTGATTCTGCCAACTGCTTACATGATTCAAGGTAGGGGAAAATCCAATTAGATACATCAGATAGAAGCTGTGTGGGGTACAGCAGCACATGCACACACACTGGGGAGGAAAAGGGATCTGTGACAAAGTGACTTTACTCATTCTCTTTGGGTTTTTTCCTTCCTTTTTCTCTTGTGTGTGTGTGTGTGTGTGTGTTTATCTGTTCCTCCCAGGTCGTAATAGCTATTAAAAAAGGTCTTTGCTTTTATTTTCCTATAAAGAAAATGTAATGATGGTATCTCCCAACTAAACCCCTATGGAAACCTACAGCATGGGGTTTTTTTTTCTCCTGTGGGGAGAGCTGTGACAAGCTCTGCAATCCCTGACAAAGTAGAGGAATGGAAATGCTCCAAGTGCCATAGAGCCTGTGATTAATCTGAACGAACATCAATACAACAAGATCTGCTTCTCTTCAGCTGATAAAGACTCATCAATAATAAAGCTATAAGCTGTGGAGTCCAAAGTGGAAAGGCTTTTTCAGTGTCTGAAACAGCAGAAGAAAAATCCTTGAAAATGATGTTGGAGAAGTTAATTTGGAAGCTCCTGTTTTTTGGTCAGTGCTCTGCTGCCCTTCATGCCCTTCCCACCGTAGCATGCCACCTGCACAGTGCTTTAACCACCCAGCACTGGGCATCACCTGAGACAGCACTGACCCCCTGGGAAGAAGAGGTGACCTAAATTACATGCAGAGGCTTTTCCCAGCTCTGCTGCCCAGCTGCTACACAGTGTAGATGTGCTCAAAGCTTGTGTACTGCCTGTCTTGCAAACCTGGTAACATCCACCAAAGTCTGTGTGTCACTAAACAAATGCCACATTGATAGAAAGATGTTGAGACAAAGCAGTTTGTTATACACAGGTTGAAAAGTACAGGTGTGGTGGAAAGCTTCATGGAATCATAGAATGAGTTGAAAGGGACCTCTAGAGACCATCCAGCTCAAACCTCTGCTAAAGCAGGTCCACTTAGATCAGGTCACACAGGAACATGTCCAGATGGGTTTGGAAACCTCCTGAGAAGGAGCCTCCACGCTCTCCCTGGGCAGCCTGGGCCTGCAGCCTTTCCTCATAAGGAAGATGTTCCAGTCCTCTGATCATCTTGGTGGCCCTGCGCTGGCCTCTCTCCAGCAGTTCTCTTTACCTGTTCAGCTGGCGAGCCCAGAACTGGACTGGACTCCTCTATAACCAGCATGGAGAATATTAACATCAGCAGTGTATTAGTACAGCATAGAGTCAGATAGCAACACCCACAGAGGCTTAGCAGAACATGAATAAATGTAGGAGGTGATAGACTCCCCCATTGACTTTAATCATGCCAGCAGTAAATAGTCTGCAAGGTGTAAAAGGTTCAGGAGTGAAAAGTGAGGCAGGGACTTTCCTTGATTGTAGATGAGAAAGCCAAATCAGAGAAATGATTAACAACCTGACTTAAACAAAATGAGATCACTTCGTGCTATAAAAAGTTATATGGATGTGCTTTACAGAGGTGAAGGTTGTGTGGTGTTAGTAACACCCAGTTGCCTTGGGTCAATTCAGGAGGTTTTTATACCTGTGATAACAAAAGAGGTGCTGTGGTCCTGGCATGGAACTGGAAATCCAGTCCCTGTGTTTCAGGAAGCTCAGGAAGATTTCTGCTCTGCTGCCTCTGAATGATTTTCAAAGGAAGATTTCAATCTAACCCCCAGTTTTTAATCTAAATCTTTATTTCCTTTGGCATCTAGTTGAATCTATTTGGCAGTTCTTTTTTCTCCTGCTACACAGAGAGGTTTCACAAGTGGCATAGTACTGCCATGCAGCCATTCTTTCTGCCTTATTTGAATTACACTTATTTACAAATTAGGAGGTATCTACCATTTTATGCAAACATCCCTTTCCTTCCTATTTCTTTGAGGAACTGTTTTTCTCTGGGAGTGTTGCTGGAACTCTCTGCGTCGCTGTTTTGAGTCTGAGGGGATAGAGCAAGACCCAGAAGCCTTGAAAATCCACAACTGCCTCTCTGCTTCTTCCCTGGTGTTTTCAACAGCAGTGGCTGGGCTGGGGATGCAGCTCCACTCCCTTCAGACACATTACAATGCAGGCTGCAATCAGCCACTTAGATCATTTCAGAGCAACCAAGAAGCTGCCCCTTTGACTATCTCCAGAGAGTTTTTAGTACTGTGGTCAGCTGTGCTTGACATCCTATGTGACCTGATCTAGGTGGGACCTGCTTCTGCAGGGGGTTGGACTAGATGATCTCTAAGGGTCCCTTCCAACCATTCTATGATTCTATGTTGCTCCATCATGTTAGAAGCAAGTGGAAATCAAGGAAAATGCAAACATGCAAAAGCAATGTGTCAATGCAAAGCAAAACAGCTGCAGGTACATTGTCCCAGGAGAGGGAAATGATCTCTGAGCTCTGCTGCCCACATTTTGCCCTTTCACCTCGAGTAATTGTCCTCTTGCCCACCACAACCTACCCTTGCTGCTGCCAAAGGTTCATTCTCCTCCAGCTGCTGGCTTCTCCTTATGTCTAATGATAAAATAGCTCATATGCTATTCTTTACTTGAACAGACCATTTCCAGGGAGGCTGTCAGGGCACTGGGTTGTCTCTCTGGTGTCACCTGACACGTTCGGTTCTCATTACTACACTCACTCCTCAGTCACTCCCAAAATCACAGGTGAAATGGCACCAAGGTTTTGATTCTTAATGACTGCTGGAAACGTGTGCAAATTTGGAGGGACTCCAGGGCTGCTAAACAGGACAAAAAGAGGTGGCTGATACAGCAAAACACTGGCAGAGCCAAAAACATGAGCTTGGAAGCAAATTCTGTCCATGCTGGGAAATCCTTTCTGGGTCTGGCCCTCAGAAATAAATGGGAAAGAGAATAAGCCAAAGCACTCATCCATCATCGTGACAGGATCTACACAGACAGCACTTTTCATCTGAGGGAGCTTTATGCATTTGTAATTGTAACTGTCCTCAGAATCTGCAGTTTGCTTCTCAGCCTGGTATCTACACATCACCCTCAACCCTCCCTGTGAGAAACGGAGAGAAATGTTTTATTCAAAGGAAATTGGAGCGCTGAACAGTAAGAGAGGCAGAAAACAGCTACTCAGCCATCAGATCAGCCCTGAAACTAGAACATATTGGTTCAAAGAGGGCAAAAATCAGCAAGCTGAGCAGAAGAATTCAGCCCCACTTCGTTGCCAAGTGAGAAGGTGGAAGGAAGAAGAAGAGTAACAGAGTCTTCTAAGGCTGGGCACAACTGACTGGAGCCAGGACTGCTGTACAAGTTTTAGAGTGTGTTTTAAAATAGACCTTAAGAAAATTTCTCCAGCCACAAGGAAGAGTGGAAGAGGATGCTCTGGAGTTGCCACCTGGATTCATCAGCACTTCATTCCTCAGTCCCAAGACTTGGAAAAGCTTTTGAAACAACTCCTGTTCAACTCCAGACCCTGTTTCCTCTCTAAAGGGACTAACTTCTCTTCTTCCATCCTCTCAGACTCAACACTGATGTCTTTGCCTCTCCCCATCTGCCCTACTATACACCCAGACCCTCCTGGTTCTTTGTGCTTTTCAGCCTCAGCATCAAAAACCTCCTGAACTTCATCCTCCCTCCAAGAACCAACAGACAGAGGATTTATCTCTCCACCACTGGATGTCTTTAGGATGAACAGCTAGATTGGGATCAGTCAGATGCTTCCTTGGTGAACAGTTGATAGCCAGACTCACACTCTTATTTCCCAACAAGCACATCATGAGGCTTTGCCCTGCTGGGTCTCAGCCTCCATGGTGGCCTATGGGAGCTTTTTATTCTTCTTTTAGTGGTGCTCAAACAGCTGCTGTAAGCAGATGTTCCACTAGAAGGAAGTCTCATTTTCTCTGTGTAACATCAGCTCCAATATCATAAGATCTGAATAATGGATCAGAGCTGTTGATGCCTGCAGTCCCTCCAGCTCCCTCTTCACCCCAAGTTTCTTGTCATCTCAGCCTGATGCAATCAAAGAGACAGCACAGGATGCTTTCCTAGCTCCTGGGTACCACTGCTGAAAAGTCTGTGGTCACTGTTAATAACATTGGTCCAGCAAGGCTCAAATTCTAATGTAATTAACAGGGGAATAACTGAATCAGCTTTATTGTGTCTCCACTGGGGACATACAGAAGTGCCTCAAGGCCTGTTGAGGCCACATGTGACTCCACAGGCTTAAACACTCTTCCACATACCCCTATATCAGAAACCGTGAGAAGTTTAATCACATTTGTCTTTCCAAATTGCAGCTCCAAGGTGACTTGCTGACCCATGGCTGGAAATCTCTTTTACAAAGGCTCTTGATTTATTTTGATGAAGATGGATCAGCCCATCTCATATTCCCAGCAGAGAAAGGCACTTTAGGATTGATATGCATCACTGTTAGATGTGCCTCTGGTGCTATAATCACAATTTCCACCATGCAGCCAAATGCACTTTGAACAGCAGGCAGGAGAGGACTGGATGGAGGCTATTTAAACCCTTTTCTGATTACAGGCCTCAGGAGGGAACTGGTTGCTGCTTGTTCAGCACTTGGGATGTTTGGTTTCCTCTCTCTGCTGGTTCACTTTCTCCTTCTTCAATTTTATCCCCGCTAGTGGGAAAATCAGGACAGGCCAGGAAGAACATAAACCTTGAACCTCCACCCCAGGATGGGTAGGAAACCTTCATTGCTGCAGTCCTTAGGTTTTGGTTGCTTGACACCTATATTCTGTGGATATTGAAGGGGTGTGTGTACACAATCAACAGCGAGGAAACAGGAGTGAGCAAGACAGACTCTTTCTGTTTCACAGGAACTACTCATCATCATTCGTGGTCCCTGGAGGGGTTTCAGAGCTAGGTGGGTGTTGCACTGAGGGCAATGGGCTGGTGGGTGATAGGGCTGGGACAAAGGCTGCACCCCATGAGCTGAAAGGGCTCTGCCAGCTGAAACCATGCCATGATTCTATGATAAATGTGAAAGTTCAAAAAGCTACCAGTCTCCTGTGCCTGGATAATAAACCAGCCTGTGTTTATGATCACATTCAAGGAGACACAATAGGAATGGAATCCTTTTTTTTTGTCCAAAACTGTTCTCCAAAATTACTCATATACACCAACCAGTGCCATTTACTGACTTTTGGCAACAGCCAGTGCAAGCACTAAAAGGAATTGACTCGTGTCAATTGGATGATGCTTGTACATGTCAAAAGGGGTTTGTCAAGAGGATAGGGTGGCACTTTTTTCCTGTTGTATCCAGTGACAGGACAAGGGGTGATGGACATACACTGGAACACAAACAGTTCCACTTCAACATAAGGGAAAACTATTATACCGTTGAGCTGAAGGAGCCCTGGCCCAGGCTGCCCAGGGAGGGTGTGGAGGCTCCTTCTCAGGAGGTTTCCAAACCCATCTGGGCACATTCCTGTGCCATTCCTGACATGAGAGGAGGGAAAAAGACAGCAGCTGACACCTGTCCTCTGACATTGTTTTAGTAGTACAAAGCCCAGCATCCTGATGTCAGCATTTAAGACTATCTGCTCTACATGTGACCTGCCTGGAAGAGGTCCATAGGTTATACCAGGTGGGATTCAGTTTACACAGCTTTGGTGGACTTGGCAGTGTTAGATTTATGGTTAGGCTTGATGATCTTAAGGGTCTTTTACAACCTGAATGATTCTATGATTCTATCCCTAATGTGGACATCTCCAGCTGGGTGAAGCACTCCAGGTCCCAGTCAATGGAGACAAACCAGTATGACTGGTTCTCCTCATCTCTCTTAGATGTTTCCTTCAGGTCAGGCTGAGCTGCATGACTGCCATGGCTGCTCTCCTCTGGTAGAAGCTGAAGCCCTCATTTGTCTAGACATGCACAGGCATCATCCAAAGGATTAAAGATACCATGGATATTTTGGATCCTGTGATGTGCTATGGGACAGATCCTCTGCAAAGTTTTGCTCTCCCAAAGACCTGGGGTAGGTGCATCTGTAATGGCAGTGGGGAAGGTAAGGATGGGAATCTCCTTCTAGCTTTGACATGTCTAAAATGAAGATATTAAAGCCTGAGCTGCTTACCTCAGTCTCCTTCTACAGTCAACAGAGAGAAATGGGCACATCCAGAGGGTAACTCACCCCATACCTAAGGTCACTCTGAGCAAGACCTTTTGGAAGGGCTTAGTCACAGCTGTTGGTTCTAAGGGACCTCAGTGTGAGGAACTCAGTGCTTTGACTTTTAGATGTCTTAAATTAAAAGACAAAGTTCTTGCTTTGAATCACCTCCTTGTCGCTCCCCAGCACACCACGTGAAGAGACCAGGCCCTCCTCTTCCACATCACCGTGTCCTCACACCACAGGACTGGCACGGGTGTGGAGGTACCATCCTTCTTTGGTTCTAAAGGGAAAATCAGACTCTTTCCCACTCACTGTACTTGAGGCTGAGGAAGCAACTTGCACCTCTGAGAGAGTGGGTGATCAGCTGCAACAAGAGAACAAAACTGAAGGTTAGTGGGAAGCAGTGACCAAATCTGAGCCTGATTTTCCCACAAGATCACTCCCCTAAAGCAACTGGGACTTCACAAGTTGAGGCCACGTGTTTAGGTTACCTGCAGAGTCCTGGCTCACAGAACAGAAGATGAGATCCAGTGTTTCCTGGAGAGCTCGAGTGGGGATTTTTTTCTGCCTCACCTCAGGAGCAGGTTTAAAAGATCATCTCACCAGTATCAGAAGATGACTTTGGCTCAATGACACACCATCAAGGAAGAGCTGTTTCCTACTGCATGATTACAGCAGAGGCAAGTCTGAATCTCTCTCTGTGCAGGGAGATGATTTCAGCCTGAGCTGGATTCATTACAGAGTCAGATGGACTCCTGTGCTCTGCATTCATTTATGCTCAGAGTCATTCACTGAAAGCTCATCTCTTTTCCCAGTGCAAGGAAAATCACTTCTCTTGTCAGCAAGACAGAGCCTTTTTGATCAACCTGAGACAGGGTGTCTTACAATAAATACCTCACTGCCTGCAGCAAGGTGCAATCTGCACTATTTTCCGGGCTTGATTTCCTTTGTTTTCCACCCTCAGATTCTTTCTTTCACAAAGCAGCACTGCAGACTGGGACAATTCACACTCTGTTGGAGCCTATTAGATGGGTTTTCAGCCTCTGTGAGTCTTTCCACTTATTTTTTTACCCTTCAGAAAGGAATGAGAGAGAGCCGAAGAGAATAACCTTCACTGGGCAACTTGGTTTGCTTGCATTTGTCTTTACACGTGCTCTAAGGACTTACTTGTGCGTGTAGAGTGGTGGAAATTTCAGCAGTCAGACTTTGATCACAGGCCCACACCAGGGAAACAGACTTGCTCAGATTGTACTGGGATTTGGAGCGTTTGTCCTAGGGAATGGAGAAGAAAAGAGGAGAAGAACAGATGATGTTAACCTATGATACACCCGTGTCACTGTGTTGTTCTCCTAAATGAGCAATTTCCAAACAAAAGGAGCACTCTTAAAGAGTTCAGCTGTTTTGGTGACAGTTTTGAAAGGAGCTATTTCCACCCACACAAAGCTTTTCATTTGGAAAATTTCCTTAATTGCTCTATTGTTATCTCAAGTGCTCAAACTTTGATCACAGCCCTTTGATTCCAATGAAATGTTTGATTCTTAGAGTTGCCAGGAGCTCAAAACATCACCCCTTTTCCTAATTACCCTAATTGCAGGAGACTGGGCCTCTTGCCTGCTTAGTGCAGAAGTTATCAAATGGTCTAGAAGTCAGAGCTGAAGCACATGGGTCACCCTGACTTCCCAACCAGGATAAAAGCAAGGTTGCCTTTGTGAGACAGGCAATGAGATGGGCATGAGAGACAGGGTTCAATTCCAGCTGCTCCCTTAGGCTTTCTGGGTGACATCCATCTCAGTAGGCATCAATGTCTCCATCTGAGCTCCTGACCCCATGCGAAACCAGTCAAGGAGGCAATTCACCTCATCCTAAAGACGACATATAAATAGGTCAAGCACATTGCTCCTTAAATGTACTGACTTCTCCCCTAAACTCATAATCAGAGGCTTGGGATATAATTTAGTTGCCCAAAAGCAAGCTTCTGGTACCATTTGAGACCCACAGGTCTAAGCTGCATGTCTAGCTTTCACTTCAGAAGACTTTGAATACCCCTTAGGTCCTCCAGCCCCATTCAAATGTCTCACACCAGGTCATGTAAAAAGGCACTAAAAACAAATGAATAGAGCTGATCACAAACCTCAGGAGAGAGACAAAACAATCATTCCCTTAGGAGCTTGCTCTAGTAAGTGAATCACCTTCACCATTAATATTTTTCTCCTTGCTCTGTTGTGTTCTTGCCTAGATTAAAGAGCCCATTAGCATCCAATATTTCCCGCTCAGTGATGTGCTTGTTAAGATAGCAATCAATCCCCCTATCGACTGCAGCAGGGAAGACAGAGTTTGTGAGGCCTTACTGTAAGATCTATTCTTTTCCAGCTCTGAAATCATCTCTACAGATGGCAGAAATAGGCAAAGTAGGGGGAAAATGACCCTGCAGTGGAAACAGGTTGTCAAAGACAATTGATGCCCAGCCAGTGCACACAGTTCACAGGGCTCAGAACTTCAGCCTTCAGAGTTCCAAAGAGCATCACTTCTAGCACTGGATGTTACCCTTGCACTCAGGAAGGAATGTTACTCCATGCAATGCAAGGAGTTTCCCCTCACTTCACATTTGCTCTTTGCTGGCAAACTATCAAGATGAGCTTTCCGAAGGAGTTTCTAGAGCGTTCTGCAAAACTGTTAGCACATGAACCCCTCTGACTTCCCTTGAGGCCAAAGGCACTGGAGAAAGTGAGCTCTGGTTGAACCAGCCTCATAGTTGCAGGGAAAAATCAGTTGTTAAGTCACCCAGCCTGTTGACTTTTATTACCATGCTATAGACCTGTACAGCTTTCACCAGGAGGAACAGGAACTTTTATTACAGGTGTCAACTAAAGCAGGGAAGTCATTGTGTTAATGAGCAAGACAAACAGAGACTGGTGAGGCTGAGACAAGGGGATGAGTTCATACAAAACATCGGAGCCTGTTTTAGTAGGGCAGAGGTGACAAACGTCTTCGTGGCTGATGAATGAGAGATGTGAACCAGCAGCCTCAGGGACAGGGGTGCAAGGTTATTGCTGCTCTGAAAAACAAAAAGAAGAAAGAGAAAGAAAACCTAAGAGATCAGGATTGTAGAATACTCAGCCAGAGATCTGTAAAACATCCAGTTCATGGGCCCAGCCTCTACATTTTATCTGAAGGTCATAAACCTATGGCTGAATCCCACACAACTGCCTACAAAGCATCACCAGAGAATGAACTGACCTCTGCAAGTGTCTGCTTCACTTAACTGATGCAGAAAGAGCCCGGAGGACTAATTTAAAACTAGCAGCCTTCTATTAAACACCTGATACTAGATGAAATGTATCCTTCTCCTACTGTTTCATTAGGAAAGATGGGATGGGCAGAGAAAAAAATGGCCCTGCTATACAGGCCACTTTGGGCATCGAAGCTGGTGAAGGGTCTGATGAGGAGCAGCTGAGGGAGCTGGGGATGCCTAGAGAATAAGAAGCTGAGGGCAGACATGATCACTCTCTGCAACTACCTGAAGGGGAATCATAGTGAGGTGGAGGTCGGTCTCTTCTCTCCAGTAATAAATGATAGGACAATACGAAATGGGCTCAAGTTGCACCCAGGAAGGTTTAGATTGGACATTAGGAAGGACTTTTTCACCAAGAGGGTTGTTAAGCATTGGATCAGGCTGCCCAGGGAGGTAGTGGAGTCACCATCCCTGGAGATAGTCAAGAAAAGCATAGACGAGGTGCTGAGGGACATGGGTTAGTTTAGTGATGGACTTGGCATTGTGAGGTGAGTGGTTGGACTTGATGATCTTGAAGGTCTTTTCCAACCGTAATGATTCTGTGATTTTGTGGTTCTGTGACTGCCTGAGCTTAAGGACTATCTTACTGATCTTGTAACTGACTTATTTTTGTGTTATTTTTTGTTTTAATGCAACAGTGAAGACTTAGCTTCAGAATCTGTGCTCAGTAAAGTCTTCTCTCATCCGATAGCTCGTCCTTCTCCTTGCAGAAGAAGCAATGAAGACACCACTCTTCTCCAAAGTGCATTTCAGCAGCTCTCTCCTTCCCTTCTTTGCCAACATCTCCCTGATAAAACAGATCCACAGGAGACTGAAAATCATCTTTGTCTCAGCCTGATCCTCCATGGCAGGCACCAACTGCTACAGCTGCTAATGGCTCAGGAGGAGGACTGTGTGCCTATGCCACCCACACAGAGCCAACAGAGCTGCCTGCCATGCTCTCACTGCCCCCACAGCTCCTCAAGCATCCACACCAGGTTGTTTTAACAACCTGCCTTCCCTTGGGATTTATTTGGCTGAAGGGGATCTGCACATCCGGGGGGTTTGATGAATAGCTCATCTCTCTTTTGGTTGATTTTTGCAGAAGATACAACACACTGACTGGAGGCACTTAAAAGCCAAACAAGGAAATTAGTCATGATGAAGTTCCTGCATAAGAATTACTCTTTTAGTGGAGCAAAAGCTACACATTTGGTCTATTTTTAATGCAGTTGGCAATATATCAGTGTGACTATAACTATGGTATTGTAAAGGGTGGTAAGTTATGGAACAAGTTATCAGTGAGTTATCAGTTCACAGTTAATCTCAATGTGTTCTTGGCTGGTGCCTGTGTGAGTTGCCTTGAACTCCATCCTCATTTCACACTTGCTTCCTGCTGCAAGCTCACATGTAACATGTCAGCATCACTCAGATGATGGCAACTTGTCTTTGAGTCCTTGTGCTGTTCAGATCACTGCAATTAGAGCTATTAAATACCCTCAGGGCCTGTTCAGGCATAGGAATGAGCATGTCAACATAGCTTCATAAGCCTTAATGATGGCAGCATGATTAGATGAATCATTTCAGAAGTGCAAATCTGAATGTCACTGCACTTCTACATCTTAGTCTGTGGAGTGAGCTGTAGGTGAATATTTGACCCACTGGTTGGGAAAGACTCCAAGACCATTCTAGATGCCTGATGCCACTGCTGATTACAGAAATATACACCTTAACCAAGCCAACACCTGGGATTGAGAATGGGCTTTAGAGTTCTCTCTGTAGAGAAAATAATCTAGGTTATGTTGATGTGATGGCTATCCTCTGCTCACCTACAGGCTGGATGCTCCTAGGAGTTGGACTGTCTCAGTGCAGGAGTCAGCTTGGGTGAGACATCTTCAAAATCACTGGTCCCCAGATGCCAAAGAAGGAGTTGATGCTAAATACTAAGCCATAGGTACATAATAATTTGGTTTGGGAAGGCTGACACTGCTAATTCACTGGGAGAGAGAAACTGGGATGGGTTGCCTTCCTGCCAGCACATCAGTCTTTGCTTCAGGTGCTATAAAGCTCTCACATTTAAGAGAACATTTCTTACTATCCCAAGTGTAAAGGGCTCTGTGAGTACCTGGTTGGTGCTCCTGGATGGTGGAGGAGATTCTAGTGCACAGCTCCAAGCCAGACTGACTAGGCATTTGCAAGGCCAGGACATCACTTGTGTGGCACAGAGCCTCATTTGAAGGACACACACGTGCTTTCTTCCTCCTCAGAAAGACCACACTATGCTGAGGCGCCTGGCCTTCCTCTCTGCTGGGCTCAGCACACATCAAGGTGTCAATGCAGCTCCCTGTCACTCCAGAGCCACCCAGGAGGACAGCATTCAATGTCTGGCTGAGAAATTGAGCATGATGACACTGCTGTAGAGAAACAACACAAGTCAGGAATGACCTGACATCAGGCAGCACAGCTTCTACCTCAATGATAAATCCTCCCTGTTGGGCAGGATGGATGGGAGCTCTGATCTCCTGGACTAACACTAGCAGTGACAAACCAATTACATTGAGGTCCTTTGAACTTATCAGGCAAAGGCATGAGGAGGTATATGGTTTCAGGGGAAGGCAGCTAAAGCAAATAGCAAAAGGGGCTGCAGAGCTTGCTCGTGATGGATTTCAGACATATATTCAGAACTCAAATGAGGGCTTGACTAGTGTTCACTGCCCAGAGAATCACAGCAAAGGCTGAATAACTGAGGAGAGCTTTGGATACATCTTGTTTTTTTTTCAGGTGAAATAAGGAGCCAAGGCAACTTGAAAGACCTCAGGCTATAGGCAAGTGACAAAAAGTACATGGCAAAGTGGAAAAGCCTTCCAGATGCAGCTGTGCTGGTAAGAGATGACACAAAGCACCGTGTTGCCTCCCTCAGGTTGGGTGAGTGGCTGGTGGTGGCTGCCTGCGTGAGCCCTCCCCAAAGGCCACAGGCAAAATCAGAGGGATTAGCTCAGCTCAAGTGGTTTAGCAGGGAGGTGAAGGAAAATGCACTGCTAAGCTGGAGCAGCATCAGCTCTCTGTCAAGATGGAATGAAGCAGGTAGGAGGGTGACTGTTCCCCTGCCCTGGGGAGGCCTGAGGAAAATGTCCACCCACAATCTCCTTTCACAGCAGGGTCAGTTTGTGTCTGAGTCAGTGTGTCTCTTCACTGCAAAATCAAATCTATCTCTTATGAGAACAGTGTGCAATATGTGCCTGCACAGGCTGAGTTTCCTACTTGGGTAGGATTTTCTTTCCTAGATTTGCTTTCATCCTTACAAAGTACTTTTTTTCCCTAGCTGAAAACATCTTTTCTTACTGAAGACCAGCCTTTGCTACAGCCACAGCCTTACCCTGTTGCATTTCCCGTGTACATCTCAGTCCTTCAACAGTATTCAAGGCATCTCTTGGTTCCCTTGGGTCCCAGGTTGCAGTGTAGCAGGAGTAACAGAAACCATCATGAAGGAGGTGCTGGGAGACAAAATGATCTCAAAAACCTGACCAAAGCTGACAAATGACAATTGGATGTGCTTCAGGTCCTCACAGTCCTCACCACTGAGGCTTCTCCAAGGTAAAACGTTTCACAATCCCTCTCTGAAAGCAGTATGGTACACGTCTGACATAAAAACCTGAGCTTATGTCACCTCCCAATTGAAAGAGGTTGTTTCTATAGTAGTGAGCTAAGTCAAGGCACAGGCATTTTCCAGCTTGGTGGAAAGGTTCTAAGGGATAATCTGAGGACACATGGGGAACTGCAGGGACACATCTGGGTTAAAACAAGATGAAGGAGAGCAGTAAAGAAGACATTCACTGCAGCAGAGAAGAGATTCACTAACAGTGCTGGACAACAGAGAGGAAAGAGAGGGGAAGAAAGCTTCCATGAGTGAAGGGATGGACAGCCCTGGTCCTTCCCACAGACATCAGCTTGATGCATGTGTGTTGTCTCCCTGAAAGCACTGAGCAAGCTCCCTGGGTGGATATGGGCTGTGTTTCAGGCTTGTGCCTTATGATTACACATGCATGACCACAAACACCCCCACACTCTTCTGCTTATCTAAATGTTTTTGTTTCTCCCTCTGAGGTAAGAATTATGTCCTCAAATGCCTCATTGATGATGTTTCTGGTGGGTCAGCTGTAAGCACTGTGCAACAGGCAGCTTCTGGAACTCTGAGAAGTGAACTGCAGAGGTAAAGACATAAGCAAGACCCAAGCACAGCTGTGGGGTGACAACTGCAACATTTCAGAGCAGTCCTGGAGGCATTTCCTCTGGTTGTGTTTTCTGACCACAACATTAAGATAGAAGGCAGATATCCTCCTGTGATAGAAAGAGGAGACTGTAACTCTAAAGACTGGGTGGAGGTGGAGGGAGGAGAAAGAAGCAGCCCTCTTACAAAGGCAGCTGACCAGAGCTGATGTTGCACAAGAAATACCAAGCAGCTTGCAGATGCTGACTGTGCTGACAATGCTCCTGCTTGTCTCATTGCTCCCAACACTGTTTGAAACCTCAGGAAAAACGAGCCTGCCCCTTTCCTTGAGGGGATTGAAGGTGGCAGTGCCTTGAGTTCAGAAACAACATCACTCCAGCAGTTCACTGGAAGGATGTCCCCTGTTTGGCCCCACAGCCTGCAAATGCAAGAGCTGAGTTCAGCACTGGGGCTTTCAGCTGCCTGCAGCATTTATTCAACATTCCTTGACATACAGTTCAGCTGGAAGAGATTGTGCACTGCTTCCAATAACCATGGTACCACAGGGACATGAATCAACATATCCTGAGACCTGGAGTTAGGGCAAACCCTCCTCATCATCACAGCTGCCTGCAGTGGAAACCTCACCAGCGCTCAGTCCTCCTCCTGAGCTTTTCAGTAGGAACATTTTTCTCCTGGTGCCTGAGTGAGGGCTGTCTAGGGGAGCAGAAGGAGCAATCAGCTTCATGCTCCTTCTTTTTCCCATGGTGGAAGCAGTGTGGCTTTGGCCTGTGTGTGGTAAAAGTCCAAAGAACCCTTGAGCTAAAATACACCAAAAGTCTTGGTCAAGATACTCCCACTGAACCAGGCTGAGCCTTATCCTGCAGATAAAAAGGGTAAAGAAGCATGTAGCACCTCTCTCTGTACCAGCCACAGCCACCTAGCTGGGATCCAAGCAACAACCTGCTTCTGCAGAAGGGTTGGACTAGATGTTTTCTAAAGGTTCCTTCCAACCCTGCCATTCTGTGATTCTATGACAATACAGAAAAGCCACCACCTGTCCTCTCAAGCCAACTCTGATCCCTGGAAAATGCAGGGGGTATGAGGATAGCTTGTGATACCCCAAGTTAAGTGAGCTGCAGCTCTCAGGGATTTCCTTCTGTGCAGAGCACAGCATGCCCCAGAAATGCAGATGGGCAGATGTCAAAGGCATGGGTGCAGTAGGAGGACATCTTACTGTCATCCAACACAGCCAGTAATGAGTGACAGAACAAGAGGAAACAGGCTCAAGCTGCCCCAGGGGAGGTTGAGGTTGGAGCTGAGGCAGAACTGTTTCCCTGAGAGGGGTGTCAGCCCCTGTGCCAGGCTGCCCAGGGAGCTGGGGGAGTGCCCAGCCCTGGAGGGATCCCAAAGCCGTGGGGCTGAGGTGCTGAGGGCCGTGGGTTAAAAGTGGGCTTGGACTTTATGGTCTTAAAGATCTTTTCCAGCCAAAATGTTTCTATGATTCTAAGGTTCTGTGATTCTAATCCTGCGCCTTGCCAGAGCCCTCTGCACAGGGCAGGTATAAAGGTTATC
>WBNH01012131.1:0-14151 GCA_013401255.1 Urocolius indicus | reverse complement strand
AGCTTTGTCAAGACCAACCACTCACGTCACCCTGCCAAGCCCAGGGAGAGGTAACCCTGGGTACTGGGGGGCTCATTAGCAGGACCAAAAATACAGAGTGAAAACTGAGGCTGGGCAAATGTAATCTGCAAATCAGAAACACATAAAGGGGAATGGAACTGGACTGACTACAGTGGCAGGTTCTTTCCTTCTGATAGCTGCAGCTGCACACAGGCAAATGCTGGGAGAATATGCACAGCTCAAGGCTCTGCTAAATCCAACTTAAGCAGAAGCAAGAAGGTGAAAAGCAGTGACCTGAGAGGCCTGAGATGTTGCAGCACTACTTCCACTATATCAAACCTGCCTTTGGCTCACAGAAGAGGCACCAAAGTGTTGGGAGCAAACTTTTCCAGAATCATTGAGGCTCTTTTGATTGCTGCTGGGTTATAAACACATTGCTGTGTTTACATCAGGAATAACCTGGTGAACTGCCCCATCATCCATTTCTCTCCTTCCCTGAGTGTTTGGCATTCTCTGCATAGTCCCCCTGCCACAGGAGGCTTCTGCCTATCCAAATATTTATGTGGATGTCATCACTAGAGTATCCAAAGATTTACTTTTCTTTAAACAACCTGCCCTTAGGTGAAAGCAGCTTTGTTCCTGTTCCCTTTGGTCATGAAGAACATCTACAGGAGGATGCAAAGTGGGCTAGAGCAGGATCCCTCACGCTGTAACAACAGCAATGAGGGGTTTGGTGACTGCAGGTAGCCTGAATTCCTGTTCCATCCCTTTCAAGAGAAAACAGGTCAATTGTGTTTCAGGCTGCAGAGGTTGCCTACAAAATGGGAGGGGAAAAAAGCAGCCCAGTGGTGAATACACTTAGTGCAGTGGTGCTGCACCTGACTGTATCCTGCCCTGATGTCCTTCCCCTGGGGAGAGGCACTAAAACCTGGCCCCAATGTTCAGACTCAATTAACCCCGTGGCAACCAAGAAAACTTGTGTTGCCTGAGCTTTCTCTGGCCACAAGAGCAGCATGGGGACAGTACATGCCACTACACGTGCCATAGACACCATTTCTGCCCTCTGACCCAAAATAGGCTTCTAGGAGTAATCAGGAAAATGATGGCCATGGCTTGGTGTCAGCAAACACAGGCACCACTAAATCCCTGCTGGGAGAAACATTTATCCCAGCCTCCCAAAGACTGCATTGCACAGGAATACACACAGTGAGCTGTGTGACTGTGGGCTGTCTTAAAGGCATCCATCTGTCCTTTCAAAACAAAAAGAGTCAAAAATGAAATGACAAGGGACCTGAGATGTCCTGAGTGCCTGCTGCAATTTGCTGTGGCCTCTTTTGCTCTTGCTGCTCTCCAAATGGCTTTTGTAACAGCCAGTGAGAAAGACCTGGCCCAAGAAGAGATGTCCATGTGTCTGAAAACGAAGAGGAAGGTTGGATACAAGAAGCTTTGCTCTGAGAGAAACAGGTTAAATGAAATATGGGCAATTCCTAGGTTGAACCAAGCCAAAAGCAGCAGTTTTCTGCAGTCTGACTCTCCAGGGTCCATCACTGCTGTTTTCAAGCCCTGATCCTCAGGTAACAACTTTTACTCCATGCAATTCTCCCCTGTCCCATTCACAGGCTGAGTTTGGTCTCAGGATTCAAGTATCATTGTTTGGCTCTAAGGGCACTTCACTTTTATACAGAGCAGCTTCAAACACTGAAGTGCAGGCTTGAAACCAGACAGGTTCCTCCAGAAGAAAAAGGCTGTTATTCTCTCACCAAGAAATCAAAACTCTTGAGTGGGGAGAAGAAAGGGGGAAATGCAGCATGCCAGCACCCAGGACACAAGGCATACACCACTGACTTGATTCCTTCTGGACATTTATTTCTGGATGCTGAGAAAATTATCAAGAAGGAAATATCCAACAGGAAAATCTCCTCCAAAGAACCTGAAGTTTTCATACTCAAGCATTTCAGGCTTTACTTGGATTTCTCATTGTTAAAGGCTCAGGCAAGGATGCAGGACATGCTGCAGCAGAACTGGTTGCAGTGGTTTCTCACTCTTCAGTCATGGGGCTGTTTTTTCTTGGCATAATATGACTTCATCCCATTGCTGAACCCACCCATCACCAGCTTAGCTCAGAAAGCACTATTTGAGGTCAGGGTTTTGCAAGAGCAGATGTCAAATGTCATAGCTTTGGAGCTTCTAGTCCTTGTAAGTCTCTGCAGGCCCCTTCCACGGACTTCATTTAGCAAGACAGTGAAATCTGGATGTACAGTGAAAAGAAAAGACAAAAGCAACACAAACAGTAGCTACCATGTGAGATTAGAACTAGTGGCAAAAGGAGGGTGTTCAGGGTCTAATTCCTCACTAAGCAAACCAAGGAGGACACAAATGTTATACCCCACGAGACAACTTTCCTGCAGGGTGTTCATGGTACCCAGCAGGTCTCTTTGGCTGCTGATGTGACACCACCAGGCCAGTGAAGACAAGACTTGCCATTTTCCAAACTAGCTCCTCACAGACAATTAAACCAGGGACAGCAAAGCAGTGCTGAGGGGTTTTTTTGCATGTGGTTTTTTGCTTATTCTGAGTTGGCTTCTATGGTTTTTTCCCCCTCCTGTTCATCTCAGACTCTGGGCTTTCACACCAACCCTTAAGACTGTTTGAATGACAAAGATTTTGTTCCTGAGATCAAGCCACCACAGCCCTGCTTGGTTCACACACCTCCTGTCATCTCACTCCAGAGCTGCCTCCCATCCAGGGAGAAAATCTGCAGAGCTTCATCTCTGCTCTTCTCTCCCTCCTCCCTCTCCAATTTCCCTACCAAAAGCCTGAGCTGTGTGTCTTCCTCATCCTATGCTCACAGGGGAGTGACTGACTGGGTTTGTGGGTCTGCTCCCCCTTCCTCATCTCTCCCTCTTTCACACACAAGCGACGTCGCCCTCTCTCATCCATGTTTTGTTCCTTTGAGCAGCCAACAGAGGAACATTCCCTTTGTGAGAAGTTTAAGGCATTTTCTGATTTTCCCAGCTTGAAACCCTGCAGATTGTTTCTGTCTTGCTTCCTCCATCCCCACCTAATGGCATGATAGGAAACAGCATCTGGATCCTGCTGAATTCTGTACGAGCTGCGTTAGGAGAGGCAGGTTGCCACAGAGGTAACCAGGGGACTCTGTGTGCAGCTCAATAGCTGAAGAGCAAAATCCAGTGCTGCCTCACCAGCTCATAGACAGAGCAATCTTTCCCAGGGACACAAATCAGACACTAAAGGATTCCTATTTCCATTTGACTGGAGATCCAGAAGGGCAAAATGACCAAAGGGTGGAGGCGATGCAGAACAGGGAGGAATTAACTCAGGTTAATGCTTAATGGTTTATGTGGTCTCTGATATATACAGGGAAGACTTGCATGTGGTTCAGCAGGAGTTCAGCTTTTGGTGCCATGAGGTATTTAGTCCTCTAAGACGATTCTTTAATGAGAAATTTGAGTGTTAATACCAAGAAGCCTGCCTAGGTTAGCAAGGAAATCAACAAGAGATCCTGTGAGATTTATCTCCAGAGGGGATAATACTTGTGTCATGGAGAAACACAGAGCCAGAAGTTCCTTATCTTCACTCTTTCTCCCTGCAGAAGAGAGGAAGAGCATACTTTTTAGCAATGAAAGTTAAGACTGATCTATGTCCCTTACCAAAAACCCAAAACTGCAGGCAGAAAAGGCTGTGCACAAGGCACTGCTGACCATTGGCTCCCTCTAACCCAACACAGCCACACACCTTGCCCAGAAAAGTGGATATTTGTCTCCCTGTTTTGGTTTTCAGCCCAGGCTGGAGCTGTCACCAGCTGTCCAGACAGCAACACTTGGCTAAGGTGATCCTCAGTATCCCCAAACAGAAACCATCCTCTGGCAGGCACAAGGACAGCTCTGCCTGGCTGATGTGCAGCTCAGATTTGCTCTTTTGGGAGGCAGGCAAACACACTGTTTTCCTCTTCACCGTGCACATCAGCTAATTAGAGCATCTCCCTTCAAGAGATCACCCAGGCTTAAACATTTTCCTGGATTAGAAACAAGAATGTTGCTTGGCACTGACAAGCACAATAAAAAGAGACGCTGACAGATCTGCCAGAGCTGAAAGCCACTGGCAATGTAAGGAAAAAAAACAGGATATGTGCCATGTCAAGAAGGTCTTGTCCCTTGAGAGGTGAAACACAGGTTGAGAGCTTGCTTTGCTACAGCTAAGCCTCATCCCAGGCCTCCAAAGGGAGAAAGCATCCACCCTCAAGAGCCCAACTCCATTACACAGGAGGAATGGAAACTCAATGTCTTGCTCCACCACACTCCAGCCCCAGTAACAAGTCATCATCAGGATATTTCAGGATCCTCAGCTGATTCTACAGAAGGAAGAAACCAGCAATGTCTGGAGACTCATTCAACGCTCCTTCAAGAGAAGCCACCACACTTACTGCACCCTCTCCACATCTCCAGCAAGAGAAATGCTTGCTAATGCAGAGGGGTCTGTCCACCACCCACAAACAAGGTTAAAGATGCTTTCTCCTAACACCTAATTCACAGTTCCAGATGCTTTTTCACAGGGACTTTCAAGTCTAAGTGGCTGCAGGGAAGTCTGACAGGCAGGGAAGGAGCAGGTTTTCCCTGTTCAGTCATGTCTTGATAGGGCTTATTTTCTCCTCCCTTGTCAGGAACGCAGAAGGAAAACAAGCAACACGTTTACCTTGGTCAAATAAAACTTAGCCCAGTTCTCCCCTGCCTTTACAGAGAAGGGAAAGTACCAGCACCCTGGTATTTTTGTATTCAATTCAACTTTTGTATTCAATTTGTACAGACATAACCCAGAGTGAAAACACCAGGGCAACCCACTGGGATTTCTATCACTTGGGGACTCACTGCTCTTACACTCAGCTCTGCAGCATTCATGTGTAAATTTACACCCCCCCTTAAACATTTTTCACAGGGCTGGTGGAGCCCCTGGCATAATTTAAACCATTTTATAGGTTGTTTTGTGCTTTAATTGCTTGCAAAGCTCCCCACTGTGCTGCTGGGGCTGGGGGTGGTTTGGAGTTCAGCATATCCCTAACAGCCTGGGGATGAGAAGCAGATGTTGTGATGGATGATTTTATCTGGTGGCTTCTTCCTGATGTTCTTCCTCACACCAGTTTTGAGAGTCCTCTATTCACAGCACAACCCAGCTGAGCACACAGTGCTATCCCCTTCCTCAACAGAAACCTTCTGAACCTTGATCCTGAGGCAAGCTGTGTTTTCCTAAACCCAGCTCCCAGAAGGTGTCCCACTCGAGTTTCCTCACTCTTTCTCCTTTCTGAGGGGTCAAAGGAACTGGTTTTATTGTCTGGATGACTATTAAGAGCTATTCCTGTTCACCCTTTCTGAAACACCTCTTTAACACAAGCTCTCTGATCCCAAGTGACAAAACTGGACAAGTTTTCCCATGCAGAAGTTCACTTTCCATAACCAAGCATTTGCATTTTCCCTACCTGTATTGCTGCTGTCTCCATATACTTGCACAATGCTCCTGACATCTAGGACTGAATTCAGCTTTAATCTTGGCTTGATCATGACCTGCCATGCTCTTCCCCAGGATTTCTACCTCTTCTGGACAAAGATGACTAGGCAGCCCAAGGGCATCACTCTCAAACAGCTCCAACTGCAAACACTGAGCAGGTAAATCTTGTCTCTAGCTCACACCTTCATGTGCACATCCAAAGGAAGTTGACTCAATCTGCCATGTGTCTCCCTTCTTTAAAGTGGAGTCAGTCCCTTTTACAAAAATGGAAACCAATTCTGGACCTTCAAGATATTCCTTCTGGCCTCCAGCTGCCTTTTCAGCAGGACATTGGACTCTTATAAATCCTGTGTCACCCCTGCCAGTCCCATGCAAATGCCTTAAACACCATCTCAAAGGGCATTTGCCAGCCATGTATAGGTGATTGAGTCACACCTCAGACTTGCAGCATAAGGGAGCTGAAGTATCACAGAATCACATAATGCTGGGGGTTGGAAAGGACATCTAGAGCTCATCTTGCTAATGCAAGTTCCTCTCCATCAAGGGACACAAGAACTTGTTCCAGGTGGGTTTGGAAACCTCCTGAGAAGGAGCCTGCACACCCTCCCTGGGCAGCCTGGGCCAAGGATCCCTCATCTCAGCACCAAAGGACTTTTTCCTCCTGTGCCAGTAGAACTTTTTCTGTACCAGCCTGTGCCACTTACCCCTTACCCTATCACTGGACACTGCAGAACAAAGACTGGCCTTATCCTCTCAGCACCCAGCCTTTAGGTATTTATCAGCATTGATAAGGTCCCCTCCCAGCCTTCTCTTTTCTAAACACCTCCCAAAACTACACCTTGATCTTGGAAATGCATAGCTGGAGGTATCCAAAACACTATCAGTAAGCAAGCAGTTAAGAAGGAGGATTCTCCAGCCCCTAGCACTCCAGTTCAATCCCTGGCCCTTTAATTTGCAGCCTGGAAGAACCATTTTGTTTACCACAGTTTTTACAGATCAACTGGACTCACAGTTCCCTTTTCATAAAGTAATCTCCCTGCTGGGTTCCCACCCACACCCAGGGTACACACACACACACAGAGCTCTGGCACACACAGCCACCCACATGCCAGCTTCAGCCAGCACCAGGCAAACACACCCAAACAAAGAAGTGTCCAAGTACCCTCAGGGTCCACCCAAGAAACATCAAGTTGCTGAGTTCACCTCTTTTGCCAGCTTCCAAAGTTGGATCAGATCACTCTCATTCAGCTCTTGTCTCCAGAGCCCTCATCCATGAGCTCATCTCATTGCAGTGCTTCTGAATCAATGTGTCCTCATCGATTTCTCTGGAGTCGCTCTGGATTTCTGCTGGTCAAACAGATCAGAACCACTTGGCAGTTATGTTAAACCTTCTCCCTCTCAAATCAATACTTAACAGGTGAGAGGGATACCTTAGGAGGAATATAGTATCTCCAGAATGGAAGACACATGGCTGTACACAGTCAGTTTGCTGCCTTTTAAAATGACAATAAATAAAGCACACATCTCACGTGACAGGTAATGCCTTGGCAAACCTCCCTTGGGGATGATAAACATCACTGTTTTTAAAGGACTCACCCAAGTTCTAGAGACAAGAATTGTAGTTCAAAAGAAAATTCAACTGGTTCAAGAGGGACAGGGCCTTGGGCAACCTGCTGCAGGTGGCTCTGTTTCAGCAGGGGAGGTAGGACACAATATTCCAGATGAGGTCTCATGAGGGCAGAGGAGAGGGAGAGGAGAATCTCTCTCCACGTCCTGCCCACAGTCCTTCTAATGCACTAATATCACTGCCCTTCAGCCTTACCTTTGGATTTATTTCCCCAGGAACTACTCACATTCTTATAAGTCACTTGAAGCAACCACAGCCTCAGCAGCTGACAGTGGGATCATTCCTCATGTCATCAGTTATTCCAAGCAGATATCACAAGAGGGGATAAAGCTTCAGTGCCTTTGGCCTGTTGAATCTGCATCTATTTACACTCTTGCACCATTTCAAGGTCTGAAGCTTCAGGAGAACCACAGGTAGTGCAAGACTGACACATATGCAGAGAAACAGCATGTGAGGAGGAGGCCAACACAAGGCCCTGAAGGATGAGGAATTTTTCCCACTGTTAGTGTTGTGGTGAAGAAGTCTGAGCAGCAAAGACACCCTCCAGAGCTTTGAGTTCAGAACAAAGTGGGAACTCACTTTTAAGGTTGCTACAGGAGACTCCAGAGGATATCACACTTCTACAAAGCACTCATAGCCATGTATTGGTGAAGAAAACAGACATTTCTACTAGCAGCAAGCTGACTTAGCTGGTTGTCACCATCACTGGTACCTCAACAAAGCAATGCAGCTGGGTTTGGCTCAGCACAGTCACCTGTCCTTCCATCCACTTCTCTTACAAGCACAGGCTGTGGGAAAGGAGACCATCTTCACACACGAGAGCCTTGCACAGCTGGGAGGCTTTGCAGCAGCTCAGTTTGGCACAGGAGACAGTGGGCTTGGCTTTAAGTAGAGAAATTGTTCCAGGGGCTGAAAACAAGAGTTATTCTGGGAAATCCACACAGGTTTTGGCTGTGGTCCTAAAGGAAGAAGGAAACACAAGGCAGGAGACCTAATAAAGAAAGGAACAAAGTTTCACAATGTGCAAGCTGGCTTCAAACTGAGCCGCAGTTGGGTTGTTCTAGCTGAAGCACAAGTAACTAGGATGGATGGACAGTGGCTTGCCCAGCTACCTACCTTCTTGTCACCACTCCTGGAGCATCACCTCATCTTACAGATAAGGGTAAGCTCCTTAAAAGCATTGTATCTACCCAGATACAATGGTGGGGAACAGCATATTGCAGCCAGTCACAGCATTCCAAGTCAGTGGGAGGTGGAAGGAATCTCCAGAGCTCATCCAGTTCCACCCCCTGCTTAAGCAGCTTCCCCGAGCCCTGGGGAACACAGTGGTGACTGGCTGCCAACTGGATCTAACTCCATTCCCCACCTCTCTCTGGGCCCAGCCATCCCGCCAGTTTTCCAGCCATGAAGGCACATGTTTGTCTTTTCCCCTTGGATAGTAGCTTTATGGCCAAATGATCTGCAGTTGGACTGCATTTAGTAGACTTCTGTAGGTATTGAGGGAGCCATGGGTGACACAAAGACACACACACACAAAACACATCTGTATTGTGTAGGTTTATAAAGATACAGAGAGATGTGCCCATAGCAGGGTGTGTTTGTGTGCTGGTGTGGAAGAAGAGGTTGTGTGCATTCATGTTTCACAGGCCCATCACCTTACAAACCTGACATAGCCAATCTAAACTTGCCCTTTCCCAGTCAAGAACATGTCTTCAGTCCCGTTCACATCTTGACAGTAGCTGGGCATGTGATTTTATTGGGGGAAGTTAATTAATCTCTGTCTTTTCTGCTGAGCTGAAGCCAACCTGAAGTCATGTTTATTTGAAAACCTTCTCTCTTGATGTCTGGCTACTTTTGCAGCACACTCTGTTAATCTTTCACTTGTCTGTCTCTGTTGTAGCTCAGGTCACCTCCTGTTTTCATGTGTCTAAGTTCAAAATAAAGGTCTAGATTCCCAGCTGGGACAAATCAGTGACACCTAAGTGATGAGGCTGCTGGGATTTACAGCTGCAGTAAGTGATACATCCAGATGCATGGGGCCAGCTTTGCAAGGAGCTGTGACAGGTGAAGTCTCTCTGTAGAGACTTCCCCATCAGCAGCAGCTCTGCACCAAAGTCATTCAAAAGCAGCAGCATCACTTTTCATTGCTGACAGATTGCACACCCACAGAAGACATTTCTTTGCTGTTGGGGTGAGGGAGCCCTGGCATAGGCTGTCCAGGGAGGGAGTGAAATCTCCTTCTTTGGAAGTTTTCAAACCTGTTCTGTTTAACAGAAGAGGTTCCAAAGAAATACAAGAAAGAATTTCTTCCCTGTTGAGGTGAGGGAGCACTGGCAGGGGCTGCCCAGATGGGCTGTGGAGGCTCCTTCTCTGCAGACATCCCAACCCAGCTGGATGAGTTCCTGTGTGCCCTGCTCTAGGTGGTCCTGCTCTGGCAGCAGAGTTGCACTGGATGAGCTTTCCAGGTCCCTTCCAGCCTTTGTGATTCTGTGACCTCAAATGCCATTAGAGACTGATATTCAGACAACCAAACCTCACTGTGCCTAAATTAGGGAAAATAAATGCTCCAAGACACAAATTGACAGGGTTCTTTACCAGAACATTAATATTCAGATGTTTATCACACCACTTATGCCACAAATCATTTCTTTTTAAGTGCTGCTTTTGTGTGCTTTGTACAAATCTCTTTGCAGAAGAAAACCAGCAATTATGTTAAGCTCTCTTGAAGCAATTCAAGCCTTTATCAGCCCAGTCCCAGCTCCTGCTTGTCTAAGATGTGTACTATCACACTCTGTTTGAATTTTATGAGTCTAATGAGCAATCTTCATACTGACAGGTATTGACTAAACTTCTGGAAAAAAGGCAAGGCATCCACATCATCAAAGAGCATCCAAGATGCTCAAGAGATAGAAAGACTATCAAGCAACTTTTACATTTAAAATCAGAGAAACCTCCCTTAAACACCATCCAGTTCCTTCCCTTCATGTGTTAAACAGGGCCAAAGAGGGTGAGCTCACACCTTTTATTAGACAAACAGTCATATCTAAAAGAAGAAAACAGTGTGGACATACAGTTCCTCCTTCAGACTGAGAGCAAAACATCAATATTGAAGCTGAACATGAGAGGAAATGCTCCAAAACTACCTTGGACATTTGCGCAAGTTGAAAGCAGCAAGTTGTTAGCACCTGCAGAACTTGGGTGAGGCTACAAGCCTTCATGAGACACAAAATGATGGGGAGGGGAGGGAGAGAGTAGAAACAGCATTAATTATTGATGTATGGCCTGCCACTGCCAGGGGGAAGGAGATACAGTATGGTGAGGGGTGGGGAGTAACAGGCCATAAAATCAATGGCTATTGATTTTCTACCTCTAGTAGATGTATCTCGTTTACTTTAGAGGCTCATGCTTCAACAGATTTTATAGGACTTCCCTGGGGATGAAGATGGAGGGATCAGAGACAAAAGTGTCATGCCTTGACAAATATTCTCATGTGGGCACCAGAAGGTTTCTGCCTGTACTCTGTTGCCCATCTGGGCTCATTATGGATACTTTTTTCATCTCCATGAGGCCTCTGGCAGTCTGTGGTGCTTGGAACAGTTGATCCCTTCCTGGTGTGTGCTTGCGCAGCAGTTGGATTTTGGCAGTCCTCTGTACTCGTGTGTTTCTCATGGATAGGTAGAAAATAAGCTTGGGATTTGGTTCCTCACCTCCATCAGGCTCCTGAGTCTACACTGGTCTATGTGACATCTCTAAACTGTGCAAAGAGGGATGGAAGAGGCATCTGGAGACTCGGAGATGTTCCAGTGAAATCTCTCAGGCTATGCTCTTCTGCCATAGTTTGATATGCTAAAACACAGACCCACACAGAGACACCCGAGAGTCCACTGCTGCTGGCTCTTTCTGCTTTGCATTGCAGTGGAGGGTGGTGGGACATTCAGCCAGTTCATTGGGAAGGTGAAATCTATTTCCTCAGACAAGCAGTTGATTCGACTCTTCCTTTGCAGGCCAGAGAGTTGGGACCCACAAGTTGTCTCTGTAGAGTGAGATTTGGTGGCCTCCATGACTCACATGGCCTCAGCAGCATTTCACAGGTTTATGTTGAAGGTGTCAGTGGTATCCGTGTGTGCCTTGGAGGGTTTCAGCAGGTGGAGGTTTGAGGCTGACTGTTTTTCACACTGGTTGTGGGGTTCAGAAAGCAGATCCTGAGATAGAGGGAGGGAAAAAGGGGACAGGGAAGATGAAAATGGGTCAGTGACAACTCAACATTAATGAGAATGACCGAGGATAACCAAGAAATAAGAACTGTTCCATTGCTGTTGTTATACATCACACTGAAGATATAAAATTAGGGTATGTGCTGTGCCCTTTATAGTGCAGTCCAAGGTAAATCTGACGACCTCAAAGCTATGCTCATGCTAGAAAGTATCACATGCTGCCATCCTGACTGCCTTTTAACTTCCTAAATCAGCTGTGCAGGAGGATAATTAATTGCTGGAGAGGGAAAGCAACTGCACACTGAGCAGTTGTTTCATTGGCTTTCTCCAACCTACGAATCCAACTCTGCAGTGGCAATTTGCCCAGTTCATTTTACTTTAGCAGCTGGTAAATGAATCTGGGATCAGGAAGCACTTCCAATAAATGTAATTACTCCTCTGCTGGGGAGGGTTGTGGCAAATGCAACCCAGTAACATTTTATATGAAACAATAAAAAGGGAAAGAAGATGTTAAACAAGGAGGCTTTTCTCAAGAAATTCTGGCTTGACTCGACTCTCATGGGGTTAGAAACCACCATTCAGGTCCTAACCTGGGGCAAAGCAGGAAAACACCTCCCTCAGCCATGGAGAGAAATTCCCCCAGTGCATCTACACCCTCTACTGTCTCTGATTTCTTGTTAGGAGAATAAGTTGCTGGTGGAAATAATAGTCATTTTATGGCAGCAGCAACTGGAGGGTAAAGTCATTAGAGTGACTCAAATCACAGAAGAAATAGTTTGAAGGAACCTTAGGGCATCTTTAGTCCAAGTCCCCCACTCAATGCGGGGGCAGCTTCATCATTTACCAGGGTGCCCAGTCTTGTCCAGTCCAGTTTTGACTGTCTGCAAGGATGGAGATGACATACCCTCTCCAGATCCCTGTTGCAGTTTGACCACTGTCATGCTCAACAACTTTTCTTTATATACTGTTGGAAATTCCCAACTTTTGGAGGTTGTTTCTCATCTCTTTGCTGGGCACCTCCAAGGAGAATATGGCTTTGTTTTCTCCATAACTGCTCATTAGGTTGTTGAATACAGCAATTACATTCCCCTTAGCAACCCCTTATTCAGACTGAACAAACCCACTTCTCTCAGCTACTCTTATGCCATGTGCTCCAGACCCATAATCCTCTTGCCTCAACAGGGTATGCTTCAGTATGTTAATGTCTTTACTGGGGTGTCCAAAACCAAACACAGCACTCCAGATGCAGTCTCACTAGTGCCAGGTGGAAAGAAACCAATCCTTCTCTTCATCAGTTGGCTACACTCTTGCTCATAGAGCCCCAGGATGCTGTTGGCTGTCATCATTGGGAAGACTCATTGCTCATACACGTGCAACTTGACTAAAATAAACAAGTCCTTTTCTGCAGAGCTGCTCCCCAGCCAGCTGGTGTGGAATTCAAGTTTGGAACTCAAAACAGAGCTCACCTTGACCTTATTTACTAAATATCCATGGTAATGTGGAGGTTGACCTCTTCTCTCCAGTTGTGAATGACAGGACAACAGCAAATGGCCTCAAGTTGCCCCAGGGGAGGTTTAGACTGGAGATGAGGAAGAACTTCTCCCTGAGAGAGTTATTAAGCAGTGAAACAGGCTGCCCAGGGAGGTGGTGGAGTCCCCATTCCTGGAGATATTGCAAAGCTGTGTAGCTGAGGTGCTGAGAGCCATGGGTTAGTTTAGTGATGAATTTCACTCCCCACACCCTGCCCAGCCCACCACTAACCCACAGCCCTCAGCACCTCAGCTCCACGACTGTGGGGATCCCTCTAGGGCTGGGGACTCCATCACCTCCCTGGGTAACCTGGGACAAGGGCTGACAACCTTCTCACAGTTGGAAAAGACCTTTAAGATCATCAAGGTTTAAAGAATAACCTGAAATCCCAAAATCACCCTGTCAGTAGCATTGTAAAGAAGCAGCAGTTGCTGGTGGTGATATAAGGGCTGTGCAAGCACTTAGCGGACAGAGAGATGCAGCTACATCAATGCACGTCTGGGAGAAGTGTCAATGAAAGGCACAGAGGTCAGCACCATCCTCTTAGCTCAAATGACAAGTCTTCCAATAAAACTCAGACTTAGCAACACAGTTTCCATCACACAGGGTACCTTTATACAGGCCACTTTTACTCAAGAAGACAAAGGCTTGCTCTTTGCTGTCACAATTAACACCTAAAAGTGGCTGGAAGTTCCTCCAGAGAGAAGCTCTCAAGATTAGGGATGAAGTTTGGGCTGACAGGTCTCTGGTACAAAGCACATGTGGGTCCTTTTTTGGAGGCTGAGGTGTCTCAATCACCAGAGAAAAATAATTACCTTAGGGCACAGGAACAAAATCCCCTTTCTCCCACACATAAACCACAACCACCTTGAATCCCACTCGGGGAAAGACACTGGTGTTGCCAGGTTTTTGCCTCTCAAAGGCACGTTCTAAACATGTAAATCTGAGCTTTGTTAAGCCAGATTCCTGATAACTGTCCAAGTCTCAAGATTCTGTGATTCTATGACAACACTCAGACAAAAATGAAGATGGTGTTTGGGTTTGCTTTTTTGTTCACATACCTGAGGCAACTTTAAATAACAATCAATGTGTAATTATGCTGCTTCATTACCAGCAGGCCCTAAGGTCACCTTTCCTGTGTGAGAAGGAAGGTCATTAATGCAAAAGCAATTCCCTCAGATGGTATCATAAGTCATAAATCTGATGTGCTGCAAGTCAGCATCATTCCAGCATGAGGTGAATCAGAGAATCACAGAATCA
>WBNH01012130.1:0-23462 GCA_013401255.1 Urocolius indicus | reverse complement strand
CTCATCTAACCAGCCAGTTATACCATCAGAGATGGCTATTAAGTTGGTTAAACAGAATTTCCCCTTGGTGAGTCCATGTTGGCTCCCCGATAACCAACTTTTCCCTCATATGTTTATTAATAACATTGAGGGTGAGTTCTTCTATCACCTTTCTAGGGATGGAGGTGAGGCTGTCCAGTCTGTAGTTTCCTGGGTTGTCCTTCCTGCCCTTTTTGAAGTCTGAAGTGACATTAGCCTTCCTGCAGTCCTCACGCACCACTCCTGTCCTCCATGATTGTTCAAAAATGATGGAGAGAGGTTTAGCAACCATGTCAGCCATCAACTTCCTTTTTGATATCTCTAACAAGTATGCCTCATTGTCTATTCAGGAGAGAAAAAAAATCTCAATGAATGTATTTCCAATGAAACATTTCCCAGGGAGGTTGTGGAGTCTCCTTTCTCGGAGGTCTTCAAGACCCACCTGGACATGTTCCATTGTGACCTGATCTAGGTTGACCTGCTTATGCAGGGGGGTGGGACTAGAGTATCTCTAAAGGTCGCGTCCAACCCTATCATTCTATGATCGGAATGCTTTGCTTTTGTATTGTACATATTTAAACTACTATTTTTAGTATACTAGCACATGTTTTCTTATTAACAGATCATGTCTTTCTCATTTTTATTTGACCTTCTATACTTCATTAATTGAAATGGTTAGCATCACAATATGCCAGCTCTTCTTGTGTTCCATTGCTTCTAAAAACAATATTTCATTGCAGTTTTTCTTATCAGCTGCTCTTTTATGCCTTTATGACAGCTTTTGTGTTGTTTGCTTCCCAGTGTACATTATTTTCTACACTTATGTATTAAAAGCAAACATAATTATACTAAATGGTATCAGAAAATTAAAGCATTTGGGAAATACACTAATGAAAGTTCAACACTCCCTTTGTATGAGAAAATTAGCACTCTTGAAGATCTAATAAGCATGGTTAAGAATATCTCTAGTGCCAATAACCTAAAAAGTAGTCAAAATCCCCTGTGCCATCAGCTGGTAATATAATGTAACACCAAGAAAAAGAAAATAAGAAAAGTGCTGAGAAAAACCTCTAAACATCACAAAGCTATTCAAATGGAAAGCAAGCCATCTGCAGCTGCCTGAGACATATGAAGACAAAGTGAGTTAGATTAAGTTCTAAAAGTGATAACTGAACTACCTACGGTGTAACTGCCAATGTATGGTTCCCTTTTCAACTGCATACTTGCTGAAGTTAGTGGAGTTAGACTAGACTACTACTTTACTAGTAGTAAATCAACAACTCCTGCTTTTCAATCGAAAGCCAAAAAGGCTTTGAAATTCTTAATTACTACATTTCTGAAAATGGAATAAGCACGCTTTGTCTAGCTTCTTTTTAGGTATAAAAGGAAAGAAGTCAAGCCCACCAAAACATTGTTCTTGCTACTGTAAGAACTGGTGTTATGATGACTGTAATGAGTTACTTTTTATTTCATCCTTTGATCCCTCTTTGAGTAGTGAGGTGTTTCTTTGTTGTTTTGTGAGTGCTAATTGCTGCAGTGCTGTGTTAAATCATTGTTATGCTGGTTTTCTCAATCAGCAGGATGGATAATTGAATAATTACAAAGGAGAAGTTCATTAAAATGGGTGTGACTATAGAAGCAAGATTTGCCAGCAAATCAGGATAGAGTTGTGTACCGGTATGCAAACAATTTGTTGAAAAACATTATTTTCCTATCTAGAAGTTCAAATCTTTCATGCACACAGTTGGTCTCAGAAGCAGACCAGCAAATGACAACTTCACTGGGATGACTTTCTTCTCCACATGCTACTGATTCAAAATGCAGGCATAGAATTCCTCTGTTGTTACAGGTAACTCCCCTAAACCTCAAATTCTGCACATAAAAGCAGATCTCAGCCATTAGATCACACAGTGAAGGAGCAACTGCAGTGTTGAGCTGTAGCAGCATGTAGGTGCTACCTCTCCAGCTGCCATACTTAACTGCCTTTAAAAAAATTTAAGCAGCAACTGCATCCTGTGAGGAAGCACTGGAGGTGCCATGAGGAAGATAAATTCCATTGGAAATTCAACATCAAACAAATCTCATAGCTTAGTTCAAGGAACGAGTTAATGAATTAATAAAAAAGTAGCCTTGGAAGATTCTACTGATGCTTGAAGAGTCCACATCAGGATCAGTACTTTCCATCTTTAGCACAAGTCTTTGTCATATTAGTTAATGGACACTGCCAGCAGTGTAGACTGTGGTTCCCCAGCAGCTGGAGCAAGACTGACGGGATTATCTGCTGACTGTGGAGGATTTTTACAGAAAGGAAGCTAATGTTCCTCCATGGGCTCTATAGTATAAAAGGAACTCCTCCAATTTCTTTCACCTCCCCTTACTGCAGCCTGTGCCTTTTCACTTTCTCATTCCCCTGCTATCCTCACCTATTACCTACATTTGCAACTGCATCCCCATTTTCAAGGGATTGCTCAGCATTTTTCTGATCAGTAAGTACTAATTTTAAAAGTCTAAGTTACAAATAAACTCTCATTGATGCAAGCATTCTTGGCAACTGGCAAGACAGTTCATGTGACTCGAGTGCTAGAGATATTTAGATAAAATTTGTTTAGGGAAAGAAGTGAAAGTAGTGAATGATGTAGTGGTAGTTCTACAAAGACACTACTAGCTTGTCTGTATATGCTGATAATTCAGAAACTAATGTGCTAAAACAGCAAAGAGAAGAAGAGAATACAGCAGAGTAGGAAGGAGGGAGTGTCTTTATAGACCGTGAAACCACACCAGAGCTATTTCTTATGACTTGTCTGCAGTGAGAGTCAGACTGTGGGGGAGCAATTGTCTTGCTGTGGGAGAATTCAATTTCAGAAATGTAGCATGGAGGTCACACAACTTATTAGAGTTTCTAAAATTATTCCTTGTGATCCTTTAACACAGAAAGTATTACTGCTCTCAATACCAAGTAACTCAATTATGGCTTCACTACGATGGATAGAGCTGTATTAATTTCTGGCCTGCAGTCGGTGAGGGATAACTGGAGAGGACAGATGGGATTTATGTCATGTAATTTTAATCATTTACCATGAGTTCAGAACTAGTTGTCCTGGATTCCTTCTGCAGGCAACAGAGGGAAACAGGCACTGCTAGCAGGCAAGTTACGCCACCTATCCTAGAGCTCTGAGATGTTTCACCTCACCTCATGATAGTTATCCAAAACGTGGATATTTCTCCCTCCCAGATGCCCTCCATAGCTGATACAGACAGCAAAGCATCATCAAAATATGAGTTAGCAAATTGTAAGTAAGCATCCAAGACAGGCGAGGTGAATCCCCTGCATAGTAGCTGATGCTGCAATTCCCATAACTGGTGAAAAATGTGAGTGAAGTTGGCTGGGGAGAAGCAGATAGAAAAAAAGCAAGTGAAAAATGGGTGTTCTACAACAGAGACTAAAAAGGTGCTTAAAAAGCAAAGAGTACTTCACCAAGAAATAAGAAATTTTTAGCTAAACAGCTACTCCGGTTGACTGGTAAATAGGAATAACTGTTAGAACCAGCTTCCCACTGCTCCCAGGTATAACATATGGGAAATATGACATTGAATGTAATATAAAAATGAGAAGGTTAGAGCCCAGGAAATCGACAGGGGAAGCTAGAGAAACACCAAGAAAAATATGTGACCAGCAAAAAGACAATAAAAGAGAGGGAGGAAAAAGAGACATTTTGAGCATTTGCTAATAATGCTGTTGTGACTGTATGTGGCTTAAGAATATAGGGCTTGGATACTTCTTACCTAACTTTAGACATCAGAATACAGGTATTTATATCTGAGCTAGTGACCCTCCACTCCCTTTACAGTCAATTGACAGAAATAGGTCTTTTTAGGGCACAATTCCTGTCATCTTAGTACAACAACATAAAGCAGTTCAGATGAAACATTCCCTAGAAGTGTTTCTTTCCATTCATGAATATAAAGAACTTACAGATGTAACTGTGAAAAAAACCCTGGAGGTACCCAAGCTCTCCTCTGCCAAAATACTTGCCTGTTATTGCAACTGCACCAGTTAGCCTAATTCAAATGCACTAGCAATTAAAGAAGTCTTAGCAACAGCATGAACTCATAATTTCAGTTAGCAATACTTTTAGTAGATGCACAAAAGGTAGGCAGTGTATTCGCACTGCACCAGAGCAGGGCATTCCAATGCTTCAGTAGCTGCAACAGAAACCTGAAGGTATGTGCTGATTTTGGCTGGGACAGAGTTAATTTTCTTCATTTTGAAGCTATGTTTTGCATCTGTGCTGAAAACAAGGTTGGTAATACAAAGATGTTTTTGTCACTGCTAAGCAGTGCTTGCACAGGGTCAAGGCCTTTTCTGCTTCTCACCTCACCCCACCAGTGAGTGGGCTTGGGGTGCACAAGAAACTGCGAGGGGACACAGCCAGGACAATAGATCTCAACTAACCCACAGGATACCCCATACCATAGGACATCATGCTCAGCAGAGAAAGCTGGAGGAAGAAGGGAGGGAGAATGTTCAGAGTGACAATGTTTGTATTCCCATCACCATTACACTTGATGGAGCCTGGCTGTGCGGAGGATGGATGAACACCTGCCTGCCCAAGGGAAGTGGGGAATGAATCCCTTAGTTTGCTTTGCTTGTTTGTGCAGCTTTTGTTTTACTTATTGAACTGTTTCTATCTCAATCCATGAATTTTCTCACTTATTCCCTGCCAGTTCGCTCCCCCATCCCAGCAGGGGTGAGTGAGTAAGTGGCTGCGTCGTGCTTCAATGCCATCTGGGGTTAAGCCATGATAGGGAAAATTTTTAATCCCAAGACTCAGATAACTTTAATCCAAGTTGGCTGAGAAGGCCACTGGTCTAGTGATATAAATTTTACAGGACTGTTATAAAGTCAGGGTTTAATAAATCAGATTTCTGTGCCAATAGTGAAAAAGGGAAAGGTGATAAAAGTATATAATTACGTGATGGTTAGCAAGAAACTATTCTCTTACCCCCCTCAAAGGCCCCTGCCAACATTCAATCCTTTGCTTCAAAGTATGCAGCCATAAAATAAACCTTTAAATATGGATAAACAACAGATTGGCTGTGCTATATCTGGACTTATCTCACACAAAATAGGCATTTAATTGAGTCTTTTAAATTAAGGGCAGTTTCCCTACGACTCCTTTGTAAAAAGAGGCACACTCTGCCAGAAGGCATGCAAGAACTGAATTGGCTGTGCAGTGTCTTTCTCCTGTCAAGTAAGATGGGAGCCTCAAGCGATGACATTCATCCCTTATGTTTCAGCTTTCCAGAACGCTGACCTTGAAACAGAACTGCAGTTTCAGGCCAAAAGATTCAGCCTAGTCAGGGTTATTTAAGAAGCCTGAAAACACAGGCTTATGTAATATATTGCAAATCCATAACTAGCAGCAATCATCAGTTTTACTCAGCTGTAAGTCAAACCTAATCTTTTGAAAATATATTTTTCAGCAAACAAAAGGAAGCCAGTGATCCTGGACAGAATAGTTCTCACTGAGAAGAAAGTGACCTAAGGAAAAGTTTACAGAAAACTGCTTTTAGCTCACAAAAACATTTCTTCTTTTTTTTTTTTTCTTAAATCCTTTTATTTGTACTGGACTTTGCATCAAAACTCAGATTAGAACAGAAGGTCTGAGGAAATTTGCCAAATTCTTCCCCTTTTGAAAACATAATTAAAAATAAATAATTCAAACGCTCCAGTTGTTCACAGTTGCACGAGAATACTCAGCATCTCCTTTTCGTTCTGCCTTTTTAGAAATAAAACAGCATTCAGGAGTATTAGTCATGCTCTACAGAAATATTAACTGTTCTCATGATAAATATCCATCCTTGAATCGAAACAAAAGTGCCCTTACCAAGTAAAAAGACATTTCACCACTAGAGGGAACTAGTAGACCTTATTGTCAGCGAGGAGGAACCGCACTTCAAACTGTCGATGTTAGTTCCGCTGCAGAAAACTTCATGACCTTGTTGAAAATATTGCAAGTCACATATTGCATTAATTATTATAATGTGTAGCTTCTGGAAAAGAAAAAAATAAGCTTTTATGAGGCTTTTAATCAATAAGTATTGAATATGTTTGGTAAATGATGCTTATAATAAAACGAGAGATTCAGAAGCTTGCCACTCTTGGAACGACTTAGAGAGAATCTAATTACTGACTAATGTAAAATTAGACTACGCTGAATTTAAAAGGCTTCTGCAAAATGTAGACTCACTCATGTAATTTCCTAACAGAAGAAATCTCTGTTCAACACAGAGCACTGTCTTTTACTTGTATTTCTTGTAGTAATTACTTTCAACTGGAGTTATATTTTGTGAGATTATAAAGTTGCTTCTTCTGTCTGCTTTCATCCAGACAGGGACTGTTCAGTGCAGTTATTGTTATTTTTTAGAGCGTAGGGAGGACAGAGACTTTGTTTGCTTCTCTGGTTTGCAATTTGAGAGGTGGGGTGGGTATCATTTTGTTACATCTATACATTGTCATCTCTAAATACTAGAAAAAGCCAAGTGAAAGAACTGAGTGTGATACTTGAAGCAGGCTGTGAATTGATTTTGCTTAATCCACATTTCTGAGGCAGGTCATTGTACTGCCTTAACCCTGACTCAGAAAAAGTGTTTGCCTCCCACAAAGTTGACAATTTAAAGAAAAATATTTCAGTACTGCTTGGAATTCCACAAGAAGTCACTGCCTTGACAACTCAGAGCTCCGTGCTGAAACCGCATTTTAACAAAGGATCCAATAATGACTTTGATAACGATATATTCACACATTTCAGGAAATTTGGTATGAGTTCTGAAAGGGTTTATTTCAGCCAGGATTACATACCATCAATGCATGATGAGGCCATGATTTCTTCTTTCTCTGGAGCATGGTGTATGAACCATAGTAGCTTAACATGCCTTGCTTACTGTCACACGCATGCACAATGACGCTCTGCAGGTGACTCTCCCAAGAGCCAAAGCAAACACTACAACAGAGGCAAAGCAACATAACATCGGTGTCTATCTGCAACCATCCTTCTCCCTTCTGCTATGTATCTCATATAGCAAAGATCTTAGCAAGCATGTCTGTATTATCTCACACATTTGCTCTGCTTCAGCAACTGGGGTTGTTGGGTCATGTGAAAGGGTTTCACGTGGAGAATCAGCTTACAGTATGAGGAAATCCTGCCCTTTAGCACCCATCAGTAATTTGCTGCATCACATGATGTCATCCAATGCCCGTATTGTTTCCCTGTCTAGTGTGGAGTTCCCCCAGATATCTTCCTACTCATTTACACTACTATATTGTTGTGATAAATCCAGTTTCCCACACTTCAAACTTTGGCTAAGCAGTGGGTAGGGCTCATTGGTCGTTAAGTTTTTCCAGTTATATGTCTGTTGCTGCTTGTTGTTTTGCTCTTCAGAGTGGGTAGTCACTCCTCTTCCCACCAACTGCACAGTACTGAAGCCAGAAGTCCTTCCTTTAGCCCCACACCCATCCTCGGAAATGACCAATCAGGCCTGGCAGCACGCGTTTCCACCAAGAACTCTGAGACTGTCACAGAATATGAACACGAAATGCATTCACTTATTTCCCCCAAATCATTAAGCATTCTCCTACTATCTATGCTTGCTTGCCAAGGGAAAAAAAGTGCCCTGCAATCAACATACTACTGCTCAATACTGTACCAAGAAAAATCAGCCTCAGCAGATGCCAGGATTTGTTTGAATTATCCATTTTTTACCAAAAGCTACAAATATTTACATAATATTTACAAGTATCTAAATGGTGGGTGTCAGGAGGTTGGGGTATCCCTTTTTTCGATGGTATCTAGCAACAGGACAAGGGGTGATGGGATGAAGCTGGAACACAAAAAGTTCCATTTAAATATAAGAAAAAACTATTTCACTGTTCAGGTGAGGGAGCCCTGGCACAGGCTGCCCAGAGGGGTTGTGGAGTCTCCTTCCTTGGAGGTCTCCAAGATCAGCCTGGACATGTTCCTGTGCGACCTGATCTAGGTGAACCTGCTTCTGCAGGAGGGTTGGACCAGACAATCTAAAAGTCCCTTCCAACCCTACCATTGTATGATTCTACGATATCTTTTCTCCTGTATTGTACAGAATGCTGATAGTTTAGAGAAGACAGTACTCTGTATTTCGTTGTTTCTGCTGAGTTTTTTTTTCCACAGATGAAGTTTTATCCTGTTTAAGTGCAATTCACTCATAAAATGTTTCTGCCTTTCTTATGTTTATGGTCTGTTCAATATTGAATGCTAAATTTGAAATGCTGCACCTGGGAAAACACGTAAATACTGACTGATACAAAGTTCTGTTTAATCCGAAGCATGCAAAAACCTATTTGATCCTGTACGATGCCGGGTCTGGCACTCGAAACAATTGAATTCAGGTTTCAGATCTACTCAGTGACTAAGCTTCTACCAGTTTGGTGGGGCCTGAGGACAACCAAGCTTCAAAGATTAGAGATGAATCAACTCGAGCATCAAGGCCATTGGATTAAACACACAAATTGCATGTGCATGTGGGATGAGAGATTGTAGTTGTGGCACTTAACTAGGACAGTGATGCAGGATGACAATAACAGAGTCCACACCTTTGAACAAACTACTTCAGAGATGGAACAGACTTTTTGCAGCATGGTGGATTTGTACAAAACAACATTTCTGTTAAAGAGTTCATACTCTATAGTCAGTGAAGCAAAACTAAAATGGATTAGGGACTATCTATCTAACATATTTATGCAGAAAATTGTTAAAGTAGCTCCAACATATGAAGGGGTACTCATAGTAGAATTCTTTGATCTGGAACTAAAGATGAACTCAGTTGTAACACAATTTCTTAATTAAATGAGAGCAGAACAATTATACACAGCACAGACACACATTAAATACTTGAACTGTAGCTACATTTTGTATCAGGAAAGATTAAAACCAGAGGTGTACTTTAATTTCCAAAGCTTCCACTATTCATACAGGGATACAGGTAAGCCACGCAGCAGCTCCTTTCTGGCCTGCAGAGCTGAGTTTCTTCTTGCAAAAGCCAGGACTAGAACTTATAGCAAATCACAAGTAGTCCAGGGTTCTTTCTGATATGGAGGTTCAGCTATTACCAAATGTAGAGGAATCCTCTGTAGTTGCCAGAGTATGTGAGACATGATTGAGATAAAGTTAGTCCATTTCAATATGTCTATTGAAAATGTAAGTTTTACACTGAGGAATAGCTTTACACTTTGATAACTGAGATCTCTTGAAGAGCCCCAGCAGGCAAGAACAAGAACTCTCTTGCAAAGTACAGAGCAAAAAGGAGTATTAGATAACCTAGGCCTTGGATGACAGGAAGGCCTAAGGGAAGAAGGGATCATTTCCTCTATATATAGCATTGAGAGGCGTATTCCCCTTGATTAAATCATATTAAACAATTTCAAAACATGTACACTAAAACCATGAAAGTAATGTGAGACACTGAAACTTATTGAGATTTATGAAAAGGAAAATGTAGGTCCAAGGTATTTCTTTGATGTGAGTGAATCATGCTCTCCCTGTGTTGATATGTATAAACTTCCCTAATATAATACCCACAGAAGCAATACTGAACATTTTCATTAGTCAAAATGAAAAATAAAGGTGTGATGCTTTTGTTACATGGGAAGGGTTGGATTATTTGTGAGAGTCGTTCTCAACTGCCAATATTATAACCACAGTAATAAGTATCAAGGTAAATTTGCTTGAAGTAATTTGTGTAGTTGGTACCAAACATATCTTTATGCCCTAATCATTCTGGTTCAGAGATAATTAGAAACTAAGTATGAAAACATGACAATATCAGTGTAAAAGGCACATTTAAGGGCATGCAGTCCTAAAACCTGAGAATTTTGGATGTTGTACCACTTTGGGGGAAAACATTAAGCTAAAGCTCTCTGTTAGTCAATAACTGTGGAAGGTCTGATGTATTTAATTCATCAAAAAGACTGTGCATAAGTATTTTTATGGAGAGAAGCTAGATGATATAAAGTACACTCATTTCACTAGATGGATAGAATAAATTGAAATTAGAAGCTATGCAAAACAAGAAATAAGCACTTAAATCACTGAAAATACAAATAATCACAGTAAATTCTCCAGTTTTTCAGGTCTGAATCCCTTTCTAGAGCATACACATGTATTAAGTGAAAGCTGTGTGTAGGGATAAATGGCTTTTATGTCATAGTAACGTACTGTGTACTTGATAAGACTCAATGTTCTGTTGGTGCTTTCTGGACTTATGAGCAATCAATCTGTCAGTCATCTCAGAGTAGAAAGGTAGTTAAAATTAGGAGTTAGTTTTAAGATGTCTTTCTTTGCCTTCTTCTGAAATAGGTTAGAAAAGTTTTATCCCATGAAATTATTTATATCACATCACTGTTATTATAGCACAGGATATTGAGGGTTTTTTTTCTGTGTTGTTGTTTTAATGAAAGTACCCTGGTTAATAATACTGCAAAAAGAAAAGACCACACCAAACAAACAAGAGACTAACAATGTCCAGAGAGAGCCTTCGTAAGTCAGCATATTGATTAAGGTAACTTTATATTAAATGAAATTACATATGAATGGAAATGTAAATATACAGGAATACACCAATGTTCTAACACAGATAATAATAGCATTGCATTTTAAATTTTACTTTCTTGAGCTAATAACATACAAGCAGTTTAGCATTTTCCATAGTAAATATGCTATTTGCTTAATTCTTCATTTTATATTCAGGGGTAAAGATACATTTGAATTATTCAAGACAACACCAACTTAGACTAGATAAATATTACAGGTTACGTTCAGTCAGAACTATTACCTTAAGTGTAAGATTAGAGAAAGCACTATAAACTCCTCAAATGCCAAACGCATAATAAAAAGAAAGGAAAGCAAAACATCTATTCTTCACTACTATTTAAGCAAGAATTTTTCACAGGTCATCATTTATGTCAGGAAACATCTTACAGAACATGAAGCACTTAGATGTCAGTTGGCTAGTACTAGTTAGTTAAGATACCCTATGCACTAAGTTGCTCTATAATCAATCATCTCAAATGCATTTCTGTTTCTAGAGGGTGGGTTGTTCCATTTTAAAAGCTGTAGTACTCTCTTCACCTACTTTCTCCTTTTTGCTAACATATATTAGACCAGTTGAAGTCAAATTACTTGAGGCCCAGTTCTGAGCACATTTATTCCTAAACCTCACATAGCTGAACAACCTACATCCTCTTCTTCCCTCACACTAGGACACCTTGGCAGATACAAGGCAAATAGGGTATCATAGCATCTATGTGAGTTTCCCACACAGCAAAATACAGGCCATCGAAGCTTTCTGAGTTTCTCAGTAGGCTGCAGTAGCAAGAGATGTGGATAAAAGACCTGGAATTTTGGTATCTCAAGAATGCAAATGTAACTGGATACTAATTTCTCTGTAGGAAAAAACAATTAAGACCTCAGTCTTCAGAGATCTAATAAAATAAAAAGGAACTCCTCAAACCTTATCTGTTTGACTTCAAATGAATATTTAGATAATATTGGAAAATATTTTTAAAACACCTGGAAAGATTAATAACTGCCTTCCTGAACAGCCTCTGGCTACAGTTTGGAAAAAAAAAAAGCAAAGTTATTCCAAAGCATTACAGATTGAGCACTTCCTTATATAGGCCACAGGATGCAAAGGAGAAAAATCTTAAATAAAGACAGAAGTCACGGAGCCCTGGCCCAGCTACTGAGCTATTTAGTATTGGTATTATTTCCAGAACAAAAAAAGCTCATCTGTCTGGAAAAGATTGCCCACATTGTAGTTTTGTTAGGTTTGCTTCACATGCTGCTTTGGAACTTCGCTACTCCAAGACACTTCCTTAGTTCTGCTGCCTTGTTCTCCAACTGTTGAATGTTCTGGTGCCATTGCCTTTTATTTAATTGGAGTTTGTTCAGCTGGCAGTGCAAACGTTTTAGAATAGCATCGTATCTTTTATTCTGTACCTAATAAAACAGAACAGAATTCACTTCAAAATTTGTTTTAATTTAAAATATTTACAGGGTGAGTTCAGCTCACCTCATTCTGTCTAAGTGTAGGTTCTGACATAAATGTCCAAGTCATTCCATGTTCCCTTTACAGCTACTGAAGAGACCCAGACATCTGGGAAGAAATTCATCTGACTTACTTCAGATATCTGCTTTGCAACTATGTGGATGGTGCCTCTCTTTCTCGCTAAGGGAAAGAAAAGCTCTGGCCCACTAAGAGCTAAAATAAAGAGTTCAATGTGGATCTCTGCTCTGTAGCTGTCTAAAATTTAGCAAAGTAAATCCCACACAAAAGTTCAGCCTCTCACAGCTGTGGCAAGACTATGGACATGAAAGATTTCAGGCTCCAGAGAGGTGAGAAAGGAAGAAATTTTCATTCTTTGAAAAGTGTGTTTGGGCATAAATTAAAACAGCAATGAGGTAACCGGGATGGCTGTAGTATCATCCTTACTGTTGCACTGCACCTAAAAAGGTACGTTTTGCTTAGAAAGGCAGTACTGTGGAAAAGCAGTACTGTATCAATTTTGCCCTCATTGCTGCCTTATGTGAAGAATGGCTGCTGCAAACAACCCTCTGAAGATTTGCATTCTGAAGTGTAAAAGCATGAAACATTCATGATAATAAAAATGGAAATAACTGGTATTCACTTAATGAAAATTTAGGTTTACTTACCCTCATTTGAATGGCAAGAGTGGTAATGTATAATTATTCTTGTGTCTGCTGATTGAAGCGTTATTACTCTGTATTTAACATATACATGATGGTGTACAGCTGCAACAGAACTACAACATTGCCAGCAACATCCTGCAAGTCTCGCTGCCTAATTTCATGTACAAGTCACTCCCTTTCTCATAAAAGTTTTATAAATTGCATTGCCTTCTTTTACTGAGGATGGCCTTTCTTCATGTTCCTTGGCTCTCCACTACAATCCTCACTACTTCTCAAGGGATGCTGTCAGATTCGCTCACCTGAAGCAGTGCTTGCAGGACCTGAACATCCCTAGGACCGTGCTGTATGATGCTGAAATATCTGTGATCAATATTATCTGCTTTTTTAAAGAGATGTGTCTCTAATATCATTACTGGGAACTGTCTGGCTCACCTACTAAGGCAAGGAGCAATAATATGCCTAATGGTCACCAAGGAGGGGGAACATTGATCTTTTTACTGGTCCTTGTGTACATGTAAGCTAAGCATTAGAAAAAACTCTCTCAGCACGCACTTGTGGAATCTCCATCACTGGACTCCTTCAAGGACAGGAAAGACAAGTATCTGCCAAGACTAATACCACTACATGCTGGTGTGGAAAGAAGGAAGCAGGGAGGATAGACAGTCTTTTGAGCTTCTTTTTTTTTCTTATTATTTTTACATAGCAATCTATTTTCTATTATGTTTTGATGTCTTGAATTAGTCTTCATGACTCAGGTCTTGTCCCTACAGAGGTAACCATCATGATTTGTTGTTGACATCTAAGGCTGGGAACAGGCTCTGCTCTTCAAGAGATCAAGAGACAGGTGGTGGGGCTGGTGCCCAGGAGAAGGAGATGGATGATGTCTACAAGCTGCCTAAGAAGTTCACTAGTATCCTGCCTGATGAGAAGCATCCCAGTTATCAATTAATTGTAGGGTTTATTAATTAGCAATGTCAGAGCAGTGACTCCTTTGGGGCAGAGGGAGGGGAAAGGAAGCTTAGGCACAAATTTCTTTGCAGAAAGACATTTCATCAATAAATTTTAACTTTCCCAAATTCTGTTGGTTTAGGAAATCCATTCTGAATTATATTCCTGCCCTGTGTGTTTAGCTGGAGAAATCTTTGTCAAAAACTAGAAAACACTGAGGGCAAGTGAGAGCACCGGAGCTGTGAGAGTCAGTCCATCCTGTTTGAGTGCCAGCATAGCCGTTAATGAGACCTCACCAGGAATTCTGTAGGCATTTAAGTACAGGGCTGTACACAGGCAGACTTAGACGAGCGCTTAAAATCATTACGGAATCAAGGCTCCATAAGTCCCTCAGCAACAGCAAACTTGGATGCAATGACTTGGTTGTATCTGGAGGCTCAGAAACCTCGGAGCTCACATACTCTTTGCAAATAATAGTATCACAGAATGCATTGTGATGGAAGATATCTTCAAAGATGGGGAGGGACATCTTTCACGAAGTTGGGTTGTTCAAAGCCTCATGCAACCTAGCCTTGAACACTTTCAATGATGACAACTTCTCTGGGCAAGCTTTTGAAGTGTCTCACCACCTTCATTGTAAAAAAAGTCTTCTGATCTACCATCTTTCAACCATTCAAAACTGTTGCCTCTTTTCCTGTCACTACTGGCTCTAGTAGTCTTTCTTACAAGCCCACTTTATATATTCAAAGGCTGTAGTAAAGCCTCTTTGACAACTTCTCCAAGCTAAACAACCCCAACTCTCTCAGCCTGTCTTCATAGCAGGGGTGCTCCACCCTTCTGACCATCTTCATGGCCCTCCTCTGGACTCCAGGTCCATGTCTTCCCTGTGCTGAGGATCCCAGAGCTGGTTGCAGCATTACAGGTGGGGTCTCATCAGAGCAGAGTAGAGGGGCAGAATCACCTCCCTCGGCCTGCTGCCCAAGCTTCTTTGCATGCAGCCTGGGGCAGGTTTGGCTTTCTGTCTGCAAGCACATACTGACAGGTTATGTTCAATTTTTTTCTTCTATTAATATCTCCAAGTTCTTCTCTAAAGAGCTGCTTTCAGTCAATTCATCACACAGTCTATATGGATACTGGGGAGTGTTCCAACCCAGATGCAGGGCTGCACTTGCCCTAGTTGAACTTCATGAGGTTATAAGCAGTTAGTTTTGGTCCATGCAGTGCTAGGAGCTGAGAACCCCTGCAATATGTAAAAGTTAGATGACAAGCGCTGAAGTCTTGAGGTGAGGTCAGCCTGCAGAGTAAGACACCTGGCTTCAGAGGTGGATGTGGGACCTACATGTCTACGTGCCTGTTTTGATCAATAAAAGTCTAGACAACGCATACTACAAAGTCTAGAAATGCCAGATTATGTAGCTTATCCTACCGCAAACACCCAATAGGCCAACTGAATTGACCTTTAGAATATATCAACTGCACTGACTGCACCTCCAGTGAACCTGTCTGACTCGTTTGTAGCCACTTGCATCCAACCAACCATGTTTAAGTGTTGTCAGTCTGGAGCTGAATCTCACTGCAGCTCAGTGGAACCTCATCCATGTGTCTTATACGTCACTTCATTCCCATCATTGGCTTGAATATTCTCTCCTGAATTGTGCTGAGAACTGCTGGGTATTAATGTCTTTAGCTGTCGATTGTCAAGTTTTGTATTAAAAATCAGATGGTTTTCCAGAGAGCTCTTAATAGAAAAAAATACCCTGGAAGATTCCATTTTTAAACCTGCGTCCTTCAGAGACAAAAAGATCATATGATCCAAGCAACCGAAGAACCAGTTAACCCTCATTATTTAATTAAATCAAATTTGATAACAGAACAGAACATTCTTTTTAGGCTGCCTAATTTCACTTTGGGTTTAGAGAACTTTCTTAAGGAGGAAATTGCCTTAATAACAAAATATTTCCCCAGATGCTGATGAGCAGAGACATACTCTAAAAGTGACCATGTTTTTCTTTACAGTTTAAAAATTCTCTGCTGTTCCCTATCACATGAAAAATTGTTCTTTTTTCCTCCTACATTCTACAATGGGCAACAGAGCTAACCTTAGATCAGTTAATCTTTATATATCAAGCTTTGCTCATTAAATCTTGTGGCAGTTACTTGAACTAACAAGATAAATGATGTGAAACTTCCAGGCTAAAAACTATGTAGACATACAAAGTATTTCAGTAATGAACAAAATGTAAAATATAGTTCAATCATTTCAAATGAGAAGATTTAAACTATTTATCAGAATTTTATCTTGGCAGCTAATTAGGAGTTGCTGTGTTATCCCTAATTTAATGTCAGCTCAAATTAGGGAGATTCAGGGAAAGTCCATTTTCTTGGTGGAATTGATTCTGTCAGTGATAAGTTAAAAGGAACCATGAGACAAGTCATGAATAATCAAGTCACCAATAAAATGTGGTATTTCAGAAGTATTACAGAAATAAAAACCTGTGCATTTTGCTTTACTACCATTCAGTGACCCCTTTTATTTTCAGGACACTATTCCAAAAGTTCAAGGTTGAACTCTTTCTTGAAAGACTTAAGAAAAAATGTTCTTCAATTTTCCCTCCCGATAGCAATTCAGTTTTGAATTTTAGAAGAATTCTATGTGTCAAGAATTTAAGAGAGTGTGGTTACCGTATATAGTTGAATAATGTATGGCCAGCAACAGTGTATGAAGTACATTAAATTTCTTTTGCACTATCTACATTCTGTCAGAATGGTAATTATATTCAAATGACTCACCTCAATTTCTTTTCTAAGCTTAGCATGCATTTTTGTCTCTTCCTCCAGCAAATCTGTTTTCTTATTGATAAACTCTTTCAATGTTGTGATTTCCCTTTTTAAAAGTGTAATTTCTTCCTGCAGATGTAAGTCAAGATACAGAAATCCTCCCCTTAAAAAGTTGCACAATACATCTATTAAAATTATTTTAAATAACTGTCTCATTTCACTGAGATGAGCTAAAGATCTATACAAAATATTTCACCTTAAAATAATAAACTATGATTAAATAATTTTAATTAAAAGTAATAATTAAAATTCTTTGTAAAATGTTTTTAGGTACTTGAGAAGATACATTCTCGATCTGAAATATGCAAATAATTACAACAACGTAGGAATTTGATCTTCTTTCAGTGGTCTTTTTTTTGTTTAAAATGTAATTTATAGCAAAATCAAAGAATATTTGCCACTGTATTTCCCTGTAAGAAAGAAAAATTTAGGCTATTGTGTTATGTATGTTTATCAGTATTTAAAGATTTGTTTAAATATTTATCTTATCTTTTAAATTTTTATCAGTAATTAAGGATTTGCACCAGATTTTCAATAAGACAAGTTGCACCAAAGTTGGAATCTGTGACCTCATTTCAATTTCAGACTTTTGTTTCCTCATATAATAGTAAATTTTTGTGGTGAAAAATTCTTATATGGTAGTTTTAAATAAATGTTGCAATTAGGGACAAGTTAAAAAAAAACCAAAAAAACAGTTTTAGACTAGAATACCAAAACAATTTTTTTTTCCCTCTCTCCTTCTTTCTATAACCCCCTCATTAAATCTACCTTCCATTGGTAAACAGCTTGACTGTAGTTTGGTACCTGACAGCAAATTTAAAAGAATACTCATAGAATCACAGAATGATAGGGGCTGGAAGGGATGTCTAGACATCACCTAGTCCAACCTCACCTAGATTAGGTCATACAGGAACACTTCCAGGCAGGTCTTGAAGACTTCCAAGGAGGGAGACTCCATACCCTCCCTGGGCAGCCTGTGCCAGGGCTCCCTCACCTGAACAGTAAAATAGTTTTTCCTGATGTTTAAATGGAACTTTTTCTGTTCCAGCTTCATCCCATCACCCCTTGTCCTGTTGCTGGATACCATAGAACAAAGCGCTGCCCCAACCTCCTGACACCCACCAGTGAGATATTTATTTGTCACTGTCCATGAGCTTCCCCCTCAGCCTCCTCTTCTCCAGACTGAACAGCCCCAGTTCCTGCAGCCTTTCCTTATAAGAGAGATGCTCCAGTCCCCTGATCATCTTGGTGGCCCTGCGCCGGACTTTCTCCAGAAGTTCCCTGTCCCTCTTGAGCTGGGGAGCCCAGAACTGGACACAGGACTCCAGATGAGGCCTCACCAGGACAGAGTAGTACTGTGCTCTTACATGAAAAGGTTAATGTGGCAAATTTCCACTGAATTCTGAAAAGCATTATGTGTAAGTTTACCCAACAAGTCAAATAAGTCCACAAAGAATTTGGCAATGATATGTTTGAATTTACAGTTCTGTAACTGTTCTCATACCTGTGTACATTCAATCTCATAGAAAGAACTTGACTTTTACAATAATATACAAATAACAGTGGCTGCTGATTATTTTTACTGCATACAGAATTCAAAATTTTCTCAATTAATGTAGGATTATAAGTTATCTACATTCCCAGTAGCCAGTTTCTCATGAGCTGTAAACATATTACACAAAGTAATTATATGATTGAAACTATGCCAAAATTATTTCACATAAAAGGAGAAGAATCAAAGAAAAAAAAACCAGCACCTGTACTTGTTTTATGACTGATCCTTCTGGATTCTGGAGATCATGCATTAACTCCTCTTTCTTTATCTTTAATTCTTTAACAACAGCTTTCTTTTTCTCAAGCTCAATCATAACTGGCATTTTACTTTCCATCTCCCAAAAGAGATGTTTATGAGCCTTTATTTTTAACCGATATTCATTGTTTCTTGCAAATACCATCTCAAACTCTTCTTGTAGTGTTTCTGAACCACACTTTAGCTTTAAATTTTCAAAATATAGGGCTCTGACTTGGGCTTCCAGACTTTCACAGTGATGTTTTGTCACTTCTATGGCATCATCTTGCAGATATATTTCCCTTTCTGTCGTCTTCATTTCTAAGACAATAGACTCCATTTCTTTTTCCAGTTCCTGAAACTTTGCCTGTAAAATATACCAGTCTTCACTGAAAAACAGTTTTTGGGAGGACAGTAGGTATCTAGTTAAACACTGTGATTTATACTTATTCAACAGTTTTCTTTTTCACTTGTTTAACGTCGCTTGAATGGAAAAAAAGTGTTCAATTTCCTAAAAACCTCATCTTAGAGGCAGGCACAATGCAATAATACTGTCTTACACTTCTCTGCTTGGATTGGACCTAAACCACAAAATAAAGTACCCTTGAAATTACTTTAAATTCCTTGTATTTTTAAGTTTCAAAGAACATGACAGATTGAACCCATTCCCAATGTTTGCTTAGAGCTGAAATCTGGTTCAGCCCTAATTAGACTTAAAATAACTAATGATGTCAAAAATTATTCATAAATCCACACAAACACATAGATCAGCTTTGGGGTGACGTGATTTAAGTTGTTCTACTATTCTACTGAAGTTTTTAATTCAGCCTTCATTTCAGGAGTATTTGAGAGTACGATTAATCCCAGCTCTTTATAACCCCTAAGAAATATGCATCTACTCCTGAAAAAGATCCTGCACACTCTCACTGATGAGAAGTGTACAATTCCGGAAAGTAGTACTTCAACTCATCAATTCAGAGAATCACAGAATACTAGGGTTGGAAAGGTCCTCTAAAGATCATCTAATCCAACCACCCTGCTCAAGCAAGTCCATCTAGATAAGGTCACACAGGAACACATTCAGGTGAGTTTTTTAAAACCTCCAGAGAAGGAGGCTCCACAATCTCCCTGGGCAGCCCGTGCCAGGTCTCCCTCACCCTCACAGGAAAGAAATTTCTCCTGATGGTTAAGTGGAACTTTTTGTGTTCCAGCTTGTGCCTGTTACTTTAGTACTATCACTAGATGTTACAGAAAAATGTTGTCCCATCCCCTTGCCATACATCTTTCAAATATTTGTAACTATTAATGACTTCCCCCCTCAGTCTCCTACGGGCAGTTACCGCAGCCTTTCCTTATAAGAGAGATGTTCCAGTCCCCTGATCACCTTGGTGGCCCTGTGCTGGACTCTGTCCAGAAGTTCCCTGTCCCTCTTGAGCTGGGGAGCCCAGAACTGGACACAGCACTCCACATGAGGCCTCACCAAGGCAGAGTAGAGGGAGAGAAGAACCTCCCCGAACTTGCTGGCCGCATTCTTCTTGATGCACCCCAAGATGCCATTGGGGCATATTGCTGGCTCATGCTTAGTTTATTATCAATCCGGACTCCGAGATCTCTCTCTGCAGAGCTGCTCTCCAGCGGGTCAATCCCCAGCCTGTACTGGTGCATGGAGTTGTTCCTTCCCAGATGCAGGACTCTGCACTTCCCTTGTTGAAATTCATAAAATCACAGAATTGCAGAATCACATAGGTCAGAAAAGACATTTAAGCTCATTGAAAAAACAACACCCTGTAAACCCAGCACTGCTACATCTACCACTAAACCATGTCCCTAAAATGTGTCAGCAATGTGGCCTCATGGCCAAGAAGGCCAATGGTGTCCTGGGATGCATCAAGAAGAGTGCGGCCAGCAGATCAAGGGAGGTTCTGCTCTCCCTCTCCATTCTGCCCTAGTGAGGCCTCATGTGGAGTCCTGTGTCCAGTTCTGGGCTCCCCAGCTCAAGAGGGACAGAGAACTTCTGCAGAGGGTCCAGCACAGGGCCAAGAAGATGATAAGGGGACTGGAACATCTCTCTTATAAGGAAAGGCTGCAGGAACTGGGGCTGTTTAGCCCATAGGAGACTGAGGGGGGATCTCATTAATATTTACAAGTATATAAATGGTGGATAACAAGAGGTTGAAGCATCCCTTTTTTCTGTTGTATCTAGTGACAGGACAAGGGGTGATGGGATGAAGCTGGAACACAAAAAGTTCCATTTAAACATACGAAAAAACTATTTTACTGTGAGGGTGAGGGAGCCCTGGCACAGGCAGCACAGGGTGTGTAGTTTCCTTCCTTGAAGGTCTCCAAGACCTGCCTGGACATGTTCCTGTGTGACCTGATCTAGGTGGACCTGCTTCCGCAAGGGGGTTGGACTGGATGGTCTCTAAAGATCGCTTGCAAGCCTACCATTATATGATCCTATGATTCTAAATGCCATGTCCATATGTAAATCTAAAATAGAAAGGCTGAATTTCTACCTCAGAAATGTGTATCTCTTTTTAGTGACTGCTGAGAGAGCCTCATGACTAATATAGGCTTAACATCTGACTTGTGGGTGACATAAGCTAGCTATGATGAATCTCGCCAAAAGTAACAGCCAACAGTAGCGCATTAAGTGTGAGAATTAGGATCATGATTTATGTATCCTATTATCTTTTCCCTAATGGAAGCATTATGAGTGCTATGAAATCTCTTACTCAATGTCCTGAACAGATGAAGACACTATTAACTGTTAAGAACAAAGAGGTTCCACATAATTTCTAATTTGGAGATCCTGAGCTCCAGTTTTAGCAGGATTTGTACCACTGTATCAGCTCCATTTACTGATGGTAGGAAAGCAGAATATCTATTAAGATATCTATTAAGAAAAGATGTTCAATTTTGGAAAAGAACTTACTGTTTTTCAAGTCGTCTGTGACATACACACATAGAAATAGATGTAAAGTTGAAAAACGCAGTTCTAATTTCCTGAGTGTTTAACTTTCCTGTTCTGCTAACATCAAAGTTTATATGAAATTTGCTAAGGTTTGGTCTTTTTTGAAGGCAAAAGGAAAAGGCGTGGAACAGTAAGAAAATAAATGAGCTAACTTAATTAGGTAGAGCTCTGAAGTTGAGTGGTTTGGGGTTTTTTTAACTTCTGCAAGCAGATACCCTTATTTAAATGGATTCATCACAAATTAATTGTTGCAGTGCAGGCAGTCAAATGACATTACTAAGCAGTAAAAGTTTTCACTCCTCCTTCAGTAAAGTTATCTTTGTGCAAAATTTGAAACATCAAGTTATTTCAGTTGTAGGGCTATTCACAGATGTTATACGTGGAACTCTTAGAAATTTGATCTCAAAGGTTAATTAATAATGGAAAGCTTAATAAATTCTGTGAGAGATAAAACCTGAAATGATTACACAGCCTTCACAAAAAGTATAGGTATCTGGTATACAACAAAATATTACTAAATAAAACCAATATTTACTATCTATGTAGGATATCCACTTCAAATGCACAGAGAAAAAAGTATCAGAAAGATGATAAGAAAAAAATGATAGAATCTGGTGAAAATCTGCCAAAACAAAGAAAGGAAGAATTTTGATGCATTGGTTTATTGGGTTTTACTCAATGCTTTTTGGAGCTTTTTTTTTATGAATAAAAAAATAAAAGCTTCTGCTAAAACCTGTTCTAACAAAATCTTAGTTGTGTTGCAGCCTCATAAATAACAACACATAAACAGTTTTTGCTAAGCTTAAATGCCACACACAGGAACAGAATAGCTGCCTGACAGTTCAATGCAAACACACATCAAAAATTAAGCACCATAAGCTCCTTTTGTTCATAGGAATGCTTCCTCAGCTAAAGTACAAATTAAACTAATTAAACTGCTCTACAAAAGGTTTATTACCTGCAATTGGAAAAGAAGTGTTTTGGTTTTTTCTATCTCTGACACTTGTGAATGCTGCCGCTCTGCAACTTGTTTTACAACTTCAGTTAATGATGGAGAATTTTCCTGGGCCATTTTAGGCAAAAGTGCAGAACTATAAGGACAAACACAAAAAAAGTGAATCTTTATATTTTAATTCTATTTAATTCCTAACTGTTAATGAAAGGGAACAATATTAAGGGCTTTCCTATAGGATACCAGGTCATGTTATTATTTAATTTGGTTCATTTTTGACTAACAAGAATAGGTTACTAATAGGTAGACACTCAAAGGCAATGACTGAGAATTATTCTTGCTGCATTTTGTAACATAAACTATTTCAATTTTCTTCTGGCTTCTCTGCAGGGCACATCCTTGGTTTGTGAATAGAGTCATAGCTTCTAAAAGCATCTTAAGAGCATCTTAAATGCATGAGAGTATGCTCTCACATTTAATCTGAACATTTAAATTATTGCAGTTACTATACTGCAACTGCCTGCTGTATTAGCTATTAAACTATCCTTAATGTAAGATACACTAGAAATTGAGAAATCCATCACATTGAAAGTCACAAATTAATATCACTGTGAAGACAACTCCACAATTATAAGAAAATACTTAATACTATTTTTGCATCACTTTGGATAAAATAATTAAGNCAGCAGGTCAAGGGAGGTTCTGCTCCCTCTCTACTTTGCCCTGGTGAGGCCTCATCTGGAGTACTGTGTCCAGTTCTGGGCTCCCCAGCTCAAGAGAGATAAGGAACTACTGGAGAGAGTCCAGCGCAGGGGCCACCAAGATGATCGGGGAACTGGAGCATCTTCCTTATGAGGAAAGGCTGCAGGAACTGGGGCTGTCTAGTCTGGAGGAGACTGAGGGGGGTGGGTATCAGGAGGTTGAGGCATCTCTTTTTTCTGTTGTATCTAGTGACAGGACAAGGGGTCATGCAATGCAGCTGGAACACAAAAAGTTCCATTTAAACATAAGCAAAAGTTGAAGACTTGAAGAGGGCTTGAAAGCTGAGAGGGGACCTTCTCAACACCTATAAATAGCTAAAGGGTGGGTATTGAGAGAATGGGCCAAATTCATTAGTGCCCCGTGACAGGACAAGGGGTAACAAGCACAAGCTGGAACACAGGAAATTCCACACGGCCATGAGGAGAAACTTCTCTCCTG
>WBNH01012128.1:0-33857 GCA_013401255.1 Urocolius indicus | reverse complement strand
TTTTTTTTTTTTTTCTAATGGTGCTTGAAAATTGTTATTTTTAAGCACATTATTTATTGTTCCAAGTTGGACTGGATAGGATATCTTTGAGTGGATCTAGAGCCATACTGTGCTGTGTCACTGCTTGTCACATGCATTCATGGGAACTTTATGGTACCAACTCCTGACAAGCATAGTAGGTAGCAGCAACATTGTATGTGATTTTATCTTATTAAAGAAGACAAAAAGACTTTCTTTACCATTCTCAGCTTTTACCTATGCTTTAATATTGGTGTAACATGATGCTGTAAATCTCATAACACACAGTTCTATTGAAATCAGTTTGATTTTTGTGCATCTACTGCTATCAGTATAATGCAGAATTTAAGTGTGCCAGGCTAAGGGATTTGTATGATCAGGGAGTGAGTTATGAACAATATAAGGGAGGTAGGGCAGACTTAATGGTGGCCTATGGGTTTTAGTATGTAGTTTGGGAGCACTGAAGCCTGAATTGTCTTGCAGGGTCTTAAGTTTTTCTTCAGTGACCAGACCACTTCTGTCTCTGGGCATCTGAGCTCCACACATTATGCAGTCTCTGTGCTGCAGAAATCTCCCCTGTGATATAAGTTCTTTCCGATTATTTATATATGAGCCAAGTTACATCGAACTTGCTGTTACATAATGTACCTAGAGATCACTACCTACCTTTTTTCAGATTCTGGTTGAAAGGAACAGGTGGACATTCAGAGGCATCAAGACAGAGAATGATCATGTGAAGTCCATTGTTGAGGGCTTATATGAAACTGCAGGATGATTTTCATCAATAATAAGACTAATTGCTCAGTTCTGAGAGTAAAAGAAAAAAAAGAAATCTCAGCCTTGGTGTGGAATGCACAGTTTAATCAACCAGTAGCAGAGTACAATTTGCTCTCCGAGTTTGTTTGAAGGTGGTACTGTTACTTTGCACAAAGGATGGGAAGCCTGGAGGAGTTGTTGAGGAGAAGCTGGACTATTTATTCAACAGATCTGTCAGCTATGATGGTATATGAAAAGAGGAATTTCATCACCTTTTTCTGCAGATTTACATTTTGTCCCAAGGAGATCAGCTGTAGATTGCTACTGAATATTTTTCTGGTACCTCATGATCTAATATTCTTCAGTGAGCTGCAGAGCTTTCTGTTAAATAAAATAAAAATTTAAACCCAAATTGTCAGTGGGTGTATCCACCAGATGGTGATATTCTACCAAATTATTTACACACTGATCTTGCAGTAAAAATCTTGTAGTTTGAGGGAATTCTGATTACTTCTCAAATTTCATATGAGTGAATCTTCCTGTTGCTTGACTGATAAGTAGGTTTGGAAAAAGAATGTTTTCTGCCCATGCTGAAAAGTCTCTCTTTTTTGTGCCCAGTACAATAGACTCAGGGAAGAATGGGGAAGAAAAATCTGCAATTGCTTCTATATTAAAACTGGGAAAACAGTAGCATATCAGAAGCAAGATTTACATGGCTGCTTCAGTTTTGGAGGACATGAATCTGACAGCCTTGTTTACCATTTATGGCAGTTTATTTATTTGAGAAAGAAAAGCACCAGGGTGAGGAGGGCTCCTACTGCTGCATTGTTCTGTGGCTCCTCTTTACTCAGCCTGGAGGATCACGTGGATGAATGCCAAAGGTTTGGTTTTCTGGGTGAGGCCTCATCTGCATCTCAAGCTGGAAAGGAACAGTTCTGCTGCATTCAGCCTCCCTTTTCCTTGGCTGCTTCTTGAGTTGAACAGCCCTCAGGAAAACTGTGTTATGGAAAGTTACGCAATTTAAAGTTAAGCTTTCCTTCTTGATGTACAATAAACATCACTGCAGTTTATGCACATGCACTGCAGCCACTCAGATGGAAAGGGTTTTGTTATTAGAAATTGTAACAGTTATTGATTTAGTTCGAGGAGTGACTGCCAGTAAAACTGGACACTTCAAAATCTTCACCAATTTTATCTAACAGTAAAAGATTCTCAGAAAACACAAGCAATGTTTTTCTCTGTTTAGTCAGAAACTGCGGTCAGAAAAGAATCAAAATAGTAACTTATTGGACCATTTTATATTTGCCTCTTTCTCATTGACATTGACACCATTCTGCATGCATAACTCCATTGAAGCTATTCTGTAGGATATCAACCACCTGTAAATAGAAACTGTGCTGTATTTGATCCAAAAAGGTCAAGAGGGCCAATTAGTACACCTGTAAAATTCACCATTTCTAATGGGAACGCTCTTCTCAGGACAGAATGTCAGTGACAGTAGCACTAATGTTAAAGTCAGGTTTGCCAAAGAAATTAGTTATTACTTTAAAAAGAAAAAAGAAACAAGGAAATTAAAATGCTGTTGTTCAAAATAATGATTGAAATAAGGGTTTCAGTGACTTCTGTTATGATTCTATGATACTATAATTTAGCATTTCTGATAGTAATGTCCTAGTTACCCTAGTTTGGGAGGGTTCCAGTTTAGGGCAAGTCCTGTTCTATAGGTACTGGTATGATACACACATCCAGATTAAATCCTGCACTTCACCACAAACTTCGTGGTAGAGATGGATCATTTGAGACAACAGTGCATTTGAAAGGGAACAGGAAAATGTTACTTCTTCCTGTCAGGACAACATTATTTACATGCTGCAAGTGCTGGCCATCTCCTTCTGTACTGTTAATCCGGTTCTCTTCATGACCTTAGCCTCCTTGTTCTTAGCCAGGACAGCTGAGACTGATTTTTGTGTGGTTGCATCCACAATATGAGCACAAACATAGTAGTCCTCCCCATCTCTCCCTACAGATAGCTGCTTTTGTAGAGCTCTCATGTTTGCTGATAATTTTGTAGATTTTGTTTTCTTTTGAGGCTAAAATGTCTAGTCTATATAGTCTAGTCTAGTCTCAGTCTAGATAAAAGACTGAGGGGGGATCTATTTAATATTTACAAATATCTAAATGGTGGATGTCAGGAAGTTGGGACATTCATTTTTTCTGTTGTATCTAGTGACAGGACAAAGGGTAATGGGATGAAGCTGGAACACAAAAAGTTCCATTTAAACATAAGAAAAAACTACTTCNAGGAAGTTGGGACATTCATTTTTTCTGTTGTATCTAGTGACAGGACAAAGGGTAATGGGATGAAGCTGGAACACAAAAAGTTCCATTTAAACATAAGAAAAAACTACTTCACTGTGGAGGTGAGGGAGCCCTGGTACAGGCTGCCCAGGGAGGGTGTGGAGTCTCCTTCCTTGGAAGATTTCAAAGCCTGCCTGGACGAATTTCTGTGTGACCTGATCTAGGTGAAACTGCTTTGGCAGGGAATTTGGACTGGATGATCTCTAAAGGTCCCTTCCCACCACTACCATTCTATGATTCTATGAAAAAGATCAACAATTGCCCTCTCTCATGACCAGTATGCATTGGTCACTTTTTGTTATCACTCTATTTGGAAAATAGCCTCCAATTTCTCATTCCATTCTGCACAGTCATTTGTTGAGGCAGAAAAAGAGCTCAGTTTGCTGCCGTTGGTCTTTGAAGTACAATGTAACTTTACTTGAGAGTTTTTAATGGCATAACTTTGTAAATTGTCTTATCAGTAAAATGGCTTGAGGTACTTGAACTGGACTGTACCAACTAGGCAAAGCTGTCACATAGATTTTTCTGTACTGTACAAGTCCATGGATGACTTGCTCATTGAATCAGTTCTCTCCTGCGGCCACGTGTTTGATGGACAACACTGAACATTCAGGGAAGTGTGAGAGAGTACACATGAGTTTTCCAAGTTCTGTGGCATTCATTAGGAAATTACTGAGGAAACTTGTGGAATATGAAAAACCCGACAGATATTCTGATGCACTCTTGCTATGTGTAGGTGGATGGCACTGTGCTCACCCTGTGCAAGCTGAGAGTGTGCTGCCAATTTATTCTGCTACATACACATGGAGTGTTTGAGCTCTGGCCAGAAATGTCTGTAAACTCTTTGGGATTCTTCAGCATTTGTCTTCAGGTATCTGGTTTGGTCACACACTTTGATGAGAAATGTGACCAAACCCAAGTTGTTCTGTGAGCAGCTATCCTCTTTATTGTGGATTTGTATCTAATGGATTTGTATCTAATTTGTGTCTAATCTTTAAATGCACACCTGTCTAGTTCTGACTATAGCTTTTCCCATGGGTAAGGCAGCATTCACCTGTGTAGATTTTCTGTTGTCTAGTAAGGATTTAGTTCACATAGTTGAACTTCCCTCAGTAAATTCACTGATAAAGTCTCCTCAAACCATCCTTTCATTTCAATGAAATGTATAGGAAAACAATAACTTTGAAACTGTGTCTCTTCTGTCAAATCTGGTTGAGATTTGTGAAACTTCTGTAGGAAAGAAGAGGGCAGGCTGACAGATGAGGAGTCACACTGTGATTGCATAAGCTTGTTTCCTATGAAAGCAGGCTAACAGGGAAGCATTGGATGGCCAAACTTCAAACCTGTCCTAGACAAGAGAATCTTGTAAAGAAAACGGTGCTTGTAGTGTCATACAGACTATCTTTGTGAAACGTATGCTGGTTTGGCACCTAGACTTTAGTGAAACTGCCCAACTAAATTGTTTGTGGGAGCTCTGCCATCTGAACAGATGGGCATGTGTAGGCAGTCAGCAGTCATGTTTGTTCTTCATTTATGGGAATTTAGACCAGGATTGGAAATACTGTGAAGCATAAAAAAGAAAGTGCCCGGGTAGACTATCCACAAGTTTACATCTGAACTTGGTGTCTTGAGCATTTGCCCTGTTGCAGAGGGGACATCCTGTCAGTAAACTAGTCTAGGATAGAGCATCTGGCAGAAGTAGAGTTTGCCTCAACTACTTCATCCATCTGAATATTCAGATTTCTCAATTCATTCTGTCCTACCAATCCAATGTGCTTTCCCTGTGACTCTTTAGACCACATTCTTTTTGCTTTTGAACCCTTTTAACGACTTTCCCATATCTGTTGCATTCAGTTCCAGCTTCCTTGCAGTCATAACTGTGAGTGATTCCAGCTGTGCCTGGAATTCTGCTTGCTTTCCACATCGTCTTCTTGTCCATTTACTAGGGTAAAGTTACTTCTCAAAGCATGTGATTATATACACAAATTGCCCTGAGGTAGGTTAGGTTGGAAATCTACAGTGTGTCAGCTACACCCCAATAAGTACCCAACTGCATTTTCTTCCTGGCTGTAAATATAATTAATTTTCCTGCAAATTCTTACCCTTTTAAGGGTGTGCATTGCTTTGTATGACCAGACACAGAAGTAGTTACTGAGTGGTAGATATCTAATTATTAAGGTTATGTCTAATTTATTTTTATTGCTATTATATCTAATACTTAATTTTTAAGATTACATAACCTTAAAGTACCTTCCATGTATATTCAGTCCAGGCTTTCTTAAAAACATTTAGTCACCACCTCCAGGATTGTACCTGTCATTCAGAGCAGTTTTAGGCCTTTGTACATTAGGAACATTTTACAAAGTTGCTATGTCAGCCAAACCTTCTAATAGAGATGGGTTATACCAGCAAAATAGTTCTTCAGCTACAATGACCTGTACCTGTTCATCAATATAAAATAACCTAAATCATAAAGAGACATTTTTGCTTGTGACTTTGTTTCATCTATGGTAACATTTTGGACAGAATGATTATGTCAAACAGGTCTGATTTTTATCACTTTCCATCTTGACATAGGTAATCTAAGAAAATCTTTACATGCACACCTGGCCTTACTGAAAGCGCACATGTTCTGCAATAATGTTAGATAATAACAGAGCTGAGTGATGAAATTTTGAGCCTGGCCTTTCATCTGTGCATGCTGTGTGGTATTACTTTGAATGTCTGTACTAAACATTCTGTCTCGTTTAGAGTAGGTCTCAGGAGACAGGGAACACGTCTTTCCCTCTTTATCACACAGCCTCAGATACCTCGATGGCACTCAAGAAATAATAAATAATTTAAGGCCAACACTGTTGAGAGATCGGTCACATATGGAGTGTTTCTGGCCCATTCAATGCAGAGGAAATTCTGTGCAGGAAGTCAAAGAGGTGACTAAGGTCAGAGTTGGGATTTACAGAGTCTCTGGCAACTTTCTTAGGCACATGTTAAAACAAGTGTACTTCAGATTCCAAGGAAAAGCAATAGGCAATATGCATCGCCTGCCGCAGACCTACATGTGTGTAGAGACCTTTTCCCAGATGCAACCTTTCATGCATATTTCTATGTCTACATGTTTGGAAACTTTCTCTCAGATTTATGCAAAATCATGCTAGCATAGGGGATAACCATGTGTTTTGTGGCTTAAAAGGGACCTATATAAACATGGCTTTCTTGATCCCTGGTTAATAAAGGAATGGATGCACACTTGTACAAATGGGCTACATGCACAGAACAGCTGTTCTGCCACAAGTAAGGGGAGAGTGGAAACAGCCCAGATGTCCACAACAGGGTAGCCTTAGCAGTCAGTCAACAGCCTTGATCATTTGCTAGGCAAGGACAACTTGAGAGTTGCCAGAATAACTGCCTGTGGATCTCACCAAGGAGCCAAATACCCTGGCTGAGACTATAATATACAGACTGGCACCTGGGCTCTGTGATTGTCATCAGTCTCTGAGCATGAAAGAGGAGGAAGTGGATAATAGTAATAGAAATTCTCAGTGCAGCATTTAAAAATTAATTATTTAAAATATTTTTCCTAAAAAAATCCAACTCTTGGGCAAATAATTAAATGTATGTTTTTGAGAGGGGGGAGACAGTGTTATCAAAACAATGCAAGGGTCTTTTAAGAGATTGTTGTTTAAAAGCTGTTTATTATTTCCTTTGCTTGAATGTTTCACTCCACACTGCACTACTACTGTTTAGTTAGGCACTAAGATTGTTTCCATTTATTCCTGTAGGCTAAGTAGTATGCATGGAGAGAGGTGTAATACAGTCAAGAAAAACTGGATGGATGTGACTACACCTCAGTTTCTTCTTGTGTACCCTTGGATACTCCTGTGCTTCAAAGTTGATATATCCGCTAGGTCATACCTTCAAGACATGTTTTTTCATTAACTTTGTTATTTCCCTTTTGTGGGCAGTCTTATACAATGTGAAAACCAGTAGCCTTCAATGTGATAATGAGGGAAACAAACTCTACCCTGCATTTTTACCTTGTGGTATCTTACAAAGTGAAATATATGTTACATTAGAGACTAGTGTGCCTGGTCTTAGATCTCCCATGAAGTGCTGGAACCTTACCATCCCTACATCCTTCTAAGCTTCATATCTAGACACTTGTGGCACTGTTTAGGAGCTTCTAGTGGGAATCTGAGAAAGGCTGGCCAAGCTAAGGGCAAAGCCCAGCTTTCCAAGAAGCTGATTTATGGTTGTCTGCTTTGCCATTTTATGCTTCTGTCATGCAACAGCATCTAAACCTTCACAGAGGTTTCTGATTTTGCTGCTAAGCCATTCTTGGTCATAGGTATAGAGGATTACATATCCTGCTTGAACCAAGTGGGGAATGGTAATGATTTTTATACTTAGGAGCCTGGAGTTCTTTGTGATCCAGACACAAACACCTTTTTATTTCCTTCTAACATCTGTAAACACTATACCACAATTGGTATACAAAAAATGAGTAACTCTAATCTGCTAGCACTGCTGCACTACTCTATATAATCTACCAGCGAAGAGGACTTGTAGCTGTAGGGACAGATCCCCCTCTCTATGGGCTAGTTCATTATTCCTTTCTCTCTATGCTACATTTTTTTTTTTCCTGAAATGGAAGAGGTTGTAGTTGTGATTATTAAGTTTTTGAGCTAAATCCCTTGGTTTTGGTATGGCTACAGGGAATGAAATCTGAAAAACACCACTAGCATGCTACAGAAGAGTCATTGAAAAGATCACTGGAATAATTTTTTTGGAATGGCTTTCTATTGTTGGATGGTGTACTAAAAAAATAATTTAGCCCTTGCAGTAATATTTGTTTTGCAATGTGTTTTTCAAAATGATTTTTTTTTAATGTTTATAATTTCAAAAGCACACAGTGTAGGTGCTGCAGGCTTAGTAGGTTCAACAAGCAGAGCAGTATAGGAGATTTGTCAGTGCAAGCAGAGAATGGACACTCTTGCCTCTTTGAGTTCTGAAAAGGCCAAAAAAATTTAATACTTAATATTTAAATGCTTCATCTTTCCAGAATGTAAGGGCTTTTTCAGCTTTTTCAGCACTAAGTTAGTGCTTATATCACAAACCACTACTAATGAGCTGTAGAGCCTTTCATCTCCTCTGGTTTAATAACATAATAAAATAATAGAAGACAAAATCCGTTTGCTCATCTGACATCACTCATAATAGACAGTAATAGCTAAGAAAAGAACACAAAACCAGGACAGTATACCGTAACATCTCTTCTCCATACCTTTTCCATTCCTGTTGTACTGCATCTTAGGAACTTCTTGAACCTTAAGTTATATCCACTTGTTTAATATCCTTAATACATTTTCTTCATTTGTCTGGTTGCTATTTGAAGGCATTTGTATTTCTAGCATCCACAGCATCCTATTGCAATAAGTTCCTGGGCTATTTAGGCGGTAGGTAGAAATCTGTTTCTTTTCAATTCTCTCTAGTTTAGTAGGGATTAATGCTTGTTCCTGTTAAATGGAAAGTTGTGGCAATGTCAATCTGATCAGCTCGTTAGACTGTCCAGCGTACTTTAGATTGTAAACTCTTCATGAGTGAGAGCACCTCTTACGTCTTCAGTACTTGATTAATTTGGGTCAATTAGTAAGAGTTTTTGTAGTAGACTGCTAAATCAGTCTTGTATTTGGGGTTAACAAGTAATTTCCCCCCATGTCAGACTAGCTGGGACTGTGCAGCATGCTCTGCTTTCCTTCTCTATGGAGAGGAGCGTATCTCAGGATACTATACATTTTTGCTGAGGATCTATGACACTGAATCTCCTAATCTTTTTAACATTACTGTATGTGACTTTTGTTATTTCTGTTAAGTTTCAGACAGGAAGATGGGAAGCAGGCTGAGCTCAGTTAGTGGAAACACACATGTGTTCATGGATTCTTCTGAACTAAGTATCTGCTATGTGATTACCTGTCACTGTGAAGACCTGGATTCAGTGACGTTGGTATCATAGATTTCTAACAAAACACATATATCTATATAAAATTCCAGGTTTCTCAAAGCTTGATTGATACAGTTTTTTTTTCAGATTGTCAGCAGCAGGAAGTGTTCACTTCTGCTCTTTGGACTGTTAAATGTTTCTTCAGGCCCTTAGCTCTGACTGCAGCTTTGCAGGAACAAAGACTCCAGTTCATGTTGTTCTGCAGTGGCGTCTTCTGCCAAACTACTCCAAAACTTTGGCCACTATATTTCCCTAGGCAGCTGTTCATTTTTCAACCTCTAAAAGGCTTCTTATCAGTCTGTCTCCACAGAATAGGAAAGCAATTCATTCCATACCAAGCGCCATTGCTAGCCTGCTGTCCTTTTCTGCCTGAGAGTATAGGAAGGTTTTACCCTCTAATTATGAGCTTCAGCTTGGGGAAAATTCAGATTCTTTGGTTCAGGTAAAATCTGACCAAAGAAGACTTGAGTCCAAACTCCTTTTTTCAATGGTGGCTCACCAGGAGATCATATTTCACTTTCAGAGATACGTCAAAATCCTTTGTCATATAATAAATATAATCTAAATCTACCACATCAAAGTGGCATAAAGGTAAGGTAACTAAAGATTTCCTTATTCCCAGAGCATCCTCTTCTACTTCCTATAGCAGAATACAATCTCTGTAGTCAGAGCTTGATTTGCAGGAAATAAACTTTTGTGTGACTGTCTCCAAGCTCAGTGTTTCTGCTGAGAGAAAGAAGACACAGATTGTCTAGGGCTCAACTGTGATCAGGGATCCTGTGGTGAGAAGCCTGAAGATGTGGTATTCCTATCTTTCCTGGCTAAAAAAGGGCTTACTGGGCTTTCCCCCACCACACAAACCCTTTAGGTTAGATTCAATTAATGATGGTCAGACCTTTGTAGTAATCTTTTAGGTTTTGAGTCTGTAGAATACACTCAGAATGTGTTTCAAGCTTTTCTCTGCCAAAAAAACAACCCTATCCTTTTGTCATTTTTAATGAAAGTTGATATTTTGTTTTTCCAAAATAACAGCTCTTATGGAACTGGAACAAGAAAATAAAGAAATAGATAACATCTTGATATCATAACTGATGCAAAATCAGAACGATTTTCAATGTCACTTGGGCTTTGCTTTTTTCAGTTCTCAGAAAAACATCCTTCAGATGCCAAATCTGTATTTCCCAGAACGGGAACAGGAGCATCCATGGAGTGAGATGGGCGGGTGTGGTGTCAGGTTTAGAAATGATGGGCTGGGATGTGTAACAAGGGCAGTGATTCAAAGAAGATGCCAGAATGGAGAGACTAAGTATATTTCAGTTTCATCAACTATGCCAGTGTAAGCCCTTTTCAGATGGGGAAGAGCTTAGCATTAAAGATCTTAGAAGTTAACTTTTGGACCTGGCTAGAATTGGAAATGCTGTGCTGCCATAACAAGCAATGGCATGTGAAAAACAAACTCTCTCGACTGGCTCTGAGACTCCTTAAAACATCAGATGAGGTTCTGCTTGGGACTCTGCCAGCTTCCTTTGGCATAAATGCTGGCACAAATGCCTGGCACTAGGAAGTCTGCTGAGAGGAAAGGTTATAGCAGGACAAAACTGCTGCATCATCCCTTGTGCCAAAGGCTGTTCCAAGAGGCCACTGCAAACCAAAGGGTAGACTGTTTTGAAGGTGGGTAAGCATGGCCTGCAGATGTGCAGAATCAAAAAACATTTGAGGTTTGAAGAGACCTCTGGATATCATCTTGTCCAATCCCTCTGCTAAAGCAAGGTCAACGAGAGCAAGCTGCTCAGGGCTACTTCCAGATGGCTTTTGAATATCTCCAAGAATGGAGACTCTAAAACCTACCTGGGCAACTTGTTCTGGTATTCAGTCACTCTCACAGTGAAAAAGTGTTTCCTGATGTTCAGAGGGAAGCTCTCCTGTTTCAGTTTGTGCCCATTGCCTCTTATCCTGTCATTGAGCATCATTGGTTTCTTCTTTACACTCTCCCTTTAGATGTTTAGAAATGTTGATGAAATTCCTCCTGAACCTTCTCTCCCACAAACTAAACAGTCCCAGCTTTCATAGTTTTTGCTCATATGAGAGATGTGTCAGTGCCTTCATAATTTTTGTGTTCCTTCACATGACTCTCTCCTGCACCTGCATGTCTGCATGAGGAGCCCAGAACTGAGCACAGCAGGAAAGATCACTTCCCTCTACCTGCTGAAAACCTTCCTCCTAATACCATTATAGTTTTTTGCTGCAAAGACACATTGCTGGTTCGTGTTCAACTTAGTGTCCCTCAGGACTTTCAGGTCATTTTTTTGTAAAGTTGCTGTCCAGCCAATTGACTCTCAGCATTTATTGGTGTATCTCCTAGCAGCACTGCTCTGCTCAGACACCTGAGCTCTCATCAGTCTATTTATCCTGATATACAACCCCAGAGCAATGCAGCATTGACATGGCATACTCTCACCATGTGGCCTAAAGGGCACTTATGGAGGGAGTTCTAACTCCCTCCACAATGTACTGCCTTTAGTAAAATGCCTTTTTTCTTGGAGACAGAGCTTTAGCAGTCTTTGTAGTCCATAAAATGATGGAAGATCAGAGGCATTTTACCTTTGCTGGACAGGTTACTTGGCAGATGTTCCTTTGAAATCCTGAATCTTAGGCCTAAGGATGCCATGGATGGTTTTCCAACACCTAAGGCAGACAGCAGAAACAAGACAAACGTGTCTCCAACTCATCTGCCAAATAGAGAAACTTTGCCCAGGACTTAAAGAAAACACTAAAAAGAAAAGCAAGAGTAATGAAGTAGGTCATGACATGGAAATGTGAGTAGCCTTTTGCAACATACCACAAAGTGGGGCTTTGCAAATATGATGTGATCTGAGAGAAGCAGAACACTGTTATACAGTCTGCTTGGAGATTTTGATAGAAATCCTCATGCTAAATCAGATAGAGAGAATTTGAATCTGTGTCATTACTCAGCAGAGGCCTAGACTTGAAATTGTCAGAGGTAAGAAAAGTCCAATACAATTTTTATATGAAATTGCTTGCAAAAGCCAAAACAACAAGGCCTTGGTTGCATGATCACTAATATTATATATATGTTTTGGACAATCATCCAGCAAGACAAATTAGATCCTGATCAGGCACAAGCACACCATTGCATTTCTGTCTAGTCAGAACACACTATGAAGTTTGTACCAGCTTTCTTAGTTTTATACTGAATTTATGCTGATTGTAGAAAGACAGGTGATATCTGATCTGGCAATACAAATATCTTTGAACAAATATGAACTGCCAGAGTGAGTTTAAGATCCATGTAAGTTCTGTAGACACAGCATTTTTGATCTGGTTACTTAGGAATCCTTAAGCTACATTTATTGTCTCATATAACCACAGCATGAGTTTTTTCCAAACCAAAAGTCCTACTAACAGACATACAAACTGTATTACACAAATTTGGGATAAAAAACCCCATGTCTTCTCATGGGGCTTCTCTGCTTGCCCTGTTCTCTTATTCATGTGACTGGATGCAGGCGAGCAGATGAAAAGCTTCCTGCAACATCCCAACTAGTGTCACGTCTAGTACAATATCCAGATTGAACTGAGGGTGCCCAGTCATCATAGCTGCACCTTCCTATGAAGAATATTTATTACTAAGATTCCTTACTCCAAGGAGCAGTTATCATAATTGTGCAGAATGTCTTAACCAGAGGAAGCACCTTGACCGTGATATCTAATACTTCTACTACCTCTGTATCATTTGAGCTTTTGCTTCCCTTCCTCCCCTCTTCTTTGCCTTCTGTTTTGATATTTATGGCTAAAAAGGCCTCTTCTTTGATGCTGCCATGAAGCCATAATTTAGAAGACAACTGAAAGCAATGCCTTAAGCAGGTGGATGTTGGTACAGGCTGCTCAATTCCCATGGTAGTGGATCGAACCTTGTGCGGTGTCTGTGTTTGTCAGCAGTGAGGCTGCCAAAACCCCTGCATTTTATGCCTCTGTTGTTCCTTTTTCTTTTGCCTCACCTTTAGGTTTATGTTTGCCTTGTTTTGTTTTCAAGGAAGCAACATTGAACTTTAAAAGCAATTCCCATCCATATCAACTGTTGCTAAAAGGACAATTCTTACCATCTTTAATATCACCTGAAAGATTGCCAGGACTGTGTCCCTTAAAAAATGTCTCTTCAAGTAAAGGGCTGCAGAATAAGGGGTAGTTAACATGAAAGTATGAGTTATTACTTTACAATTTCAGTTATTTGACTATTTGTCCATTTTCTCTTGAAGAAAAGGTTAAAGTGATTCTTAAGAGTTCCTGTTGCTGGGGACTAAGAAGTTGAAGATCAGAATCTTCGTTTAATATTAGACAGTAAGAAGATAGGTGGAGTCCAGGCCTGTTCTTCCCAAAATAATTTGTGTAAATGCTAGACTTCAGGGCACAAGCAGGATCTCCTTATTTCTGTGTTCTCACCACGTCCTAAGAATGCTCAACCCTCCCCCCCCCCAACCTGCCCTTCCCCCAACTGTAATAAATTAAATAAAACATTTGACTTGAAATGAATTTCTTAAGTTCTTAAATTCCCTGGAGTTCTGGTTTCAGGTTGGCCTCTAACTTTTACATGTTTTTTTTTTCCAATTCAGTCTGTGTAACAAACTCCCAGCTGATGCTTTCTGAAAGTATAAGCAAAGATCCAATATCTTAATATTCTTTTTCTCAGTGTTGCAGGTGACAACAAAATGTCTCTCAGGAACTATGTTTTATCTCCTTGGAACTAGGAAAAAGCAGAGAGGAAAAATGAAAAAGAAAATTGACTAGTCTCAATATTAGTTAAGTATCTGAAACTAACTCGCTTTAGTTCATCTTTATTAGTCAGTCAGCCTTGTCCTGACTCTTTGTCATGTTAATACAGTAACTGGAAGACAAAATCTACTTAAACAAAACACAAGTGGTTAATGCTTATTATTACCACTTTGCATTAGCCTAGACATATTTGAATTCCAATGAAATAAAAACTACTTTGCTACCATTATTTTGTTTTATGACAAGAAAGCATAAACAGAGGTGCAATCCTGCCTCTGCATAGCATTCTGTGGAATGAAACTACTGGAAAAATAAAGGTGGCCCTAGAAACAAGTTGATAATACAAAAGACTTTGTTAGTTGTCTCATAACTTTGTGCCAGTCTCATGCTTTTTATGGCTATTTGTCACCTGATGATGCAAGGCCAGGTCTGTGATGGAGATCCCAGAATCTCTCATGCTCTAGTTTTTTTGTTGTTTTTTTTTTCTCTTTCTTTCTCCATTTCTTATTTCTAATTTAAAATAGGCTTTTGGCCCCACCTTTTGGTGATTTAAGTGTTTTCATGTTAAAAATGTTTGGCCTTCTTAAATTTTATAGAAAACATCTATGGTAAGGCCAGAAAGATCTATTGAGCATCTTGAAATATCCCTGGGGTAAATCAGTCAAGCTATGTAAACTTCTGTAACCAGCAGCACATTAGTGCAGACTGATCAGCATCATCAGCTGTCAAACAGCAACTTCTAATTCTTAGCCCAAATTATGAGATACTCTTTTGCACTTGGGTAGACTGAGTCTGTGCAGAACCTTTTCTGTCTTAACTGGCTAGCCTGTTTGTCATGAGGTATGTAACCAGAAGTGAAGTATTGAATGTTTAACAAAGACTTCATTTATCCAAAACAGTCACTTGTCATGTAGACAAGTAGGTGCTAACAAGTACCAGAAAAACACCAATAGCTTAAATAGTATTAGGAAATATCTCTTCCTCTCTTAATTGCTGTATGCTGCATAGGAACTGAATTTTGAATGTACAACCAAATGTTTAAAGTTGTTTCCAAACCTTACTCTCTCCTCAATGAGACATCAAACTGTTGTCACCCAATCCTTTTTACTTTATTTTTTAGTTCAATACTTTGATCATTCCCCTCTGACATGGTTCCTGCTGTACCAGATTAGCTAGCAGCAAGTCGCTAGCTAGATGAAAAAACCCTTTAATGGGGTCTGTTTAGTACTTCATCTGTAAATCATTTATGTAAAGAAAGTGTAACCAAATCACAAATTGGCAGATAATTTCTTAGACATTTGTGTTGCTCATGAAATTATTACCCAACTTTCCCTTCTGCTAAATACTCATTAAAACATTGATACAAATATTTTAAAGGAAAACATATAGAAGAAGATTGGAGCAAGCTAACCAAATAGCTTATTTGAGAAAATAATAAATCTCTTCAACAAAGGAAACACACTCCATCTGATACACTGGAAGTCAGTAAAGCAACCGATATGGTGCAATAAGGAAAAAGACTTTTGAGTTGGAAAGATGGAAGTGGGTACAAGTAGAAGGGAAATCGTTTAGAAGAGAAAAAGTAACAGAGAGAGATGAAAGGAGGGGCCAGGAAATTTTTTAGCATTTTAGTGAAAGATCTTTAAAGCTAAGAGAAACTCACAAAAGCATTTTCCAATACACAAAGGATTTGAGGAAGGAAACCATGGGTATTATTGCTTGGTTGAGACTATTTCTCCACTACTTTTTGTTGGTACATGCTAGAGCCCTGGAGCAAGAGAGAATTGGGGTTATTGAAGAAACAGAAGGAAAGGCCCTTTTGAGGACTCAAATTTGAGTAAAGGTTAGGAAGCAGACAGTTGAGTTTTAAGGTCACTTCAGGAACGAAAAGTGGAGATGAGCACCAGTACCATTCTTATTTAACATCTTCATTAGTGACCTGGAGAAGGGAATGTGCAGTGAAAACTCCAGGTTCATGGGCAATACTATGCTCTTTCAGGTTTTCAAATGTCAGTGTTGATGAAGAACTCTGAAAGGACTTTGAAAAACTGAGTGAGGGGAAAAAAACCTGTCAGAACAACTTCATTATGGATAAAAGTACAGTAATTGATCTGCAGAAAACTTACTTAAACATACTGCAGATCTTGCCATCGTGTCTCAGAAGACAGATCTTGAGAGTTGTCATTGATTTCAGTTCTCTGAAGCAATTGTCTCAATGTGCAGCATCAGCCCAAAATGCAAACAAAGTGTTAGGCATCAGGAGGAAGGGTTTTGAGATTGAGACAGAAGGTACCACTTTGCTGCTATATAAAACCTTAAAGAACCCACACCTGAGTACAGTGTGCTATTCTGTTCTCTGTAGGGTAAATGGCAGAACTATGGAAGAGGCGAATTGAAATGATTGAGGAGGCAACAGCTGTTGCATTGCAAGGACAAACTAAAAAGGCTGAGACCTTTCACCTGGGAGAGGTGAAAGCAGAACATGATACATCTTTCACATTTGCAGATGATGTGGTGCCAAAAGAGTTTCCCTGTTTTACAAATGTAAATCCCTATATAACTCCCAATGGTTAGTTTATTAGCATTTGCATTTAATTCAAAATGTTGATGATTTTGTTAGTCACTAAGCGATATCTATCTTGAAAGCTCATGATAGATCAGGCTTCAGATTTTTTTACTCTGTTCATGTGTAACTCGCAGCAAATCACTTCCAATGTTAATTGAGTTGTAACTACCTAAGAAATGTTCTAAATTTTTTGAGTGCATGTTTAGATTGTGGACTTTGCTGGTGTAGCCAGGTAAATTGTGCTCTGCTTGGCTGATCCCACTCTGACTCACATGTCTACATTTCTCTGAAATGAGACAAAATGCTACTGGCCTTAATTTTTTACGTTACCACATTGCTAGAAGTGAGCAGAAGTATCGTAAGGGAATATGTATCATTGTTATGGATGTTTCAGTTCATTCTACCATATTTGTTTAAATTGCTAGAGAAGACAGACTTGTGCTAAACTGTGAAATGGAGTTTGCTTTTTTGTCTCTGCTGTGGGGCCAGTTACCTCTGCCAGGTGGGTGAGGTAAAGAACTTCAGGTGATAACGTCATTGCAGCAGTTTTCTTTGCCTGGGAGTCAGTCTGTTATACTTAAAAATGTGGCTTTATTAGTGCTATTTGTTTTGCTCTTGTGAGAACGAGGGTGTGCAAGATTTAGTCTGTCAGTATAGCAACATCTGCTTTAGAAGCATTACAGTGGTACAGAGCATGTTATGCTTCACAGTATGCAGGCATATATAACCTGTTTATATAACACTGTTGTGATACTAATATGGTAGTCTAATTGATGTGTAGAAATGCTGTGATTAAAGAGCTGCGGTGTGGCTCACCCAGGACAAAAGAACAGGGATTATACTTTATTGATTGGATTATTGCTTTTTTAATTATTCTCACTCTTTGGAGTCGCAAGCTGCTAAATGTACCTTAAAGCCCCAGGACTGTATTTCCCATAATTCCCTTTCCTCCAGCAGCTAGAAAAGGTGGAATCCTCTTAAAAAGGTGTTTATAATGCGCTCTTATACACTAAAAAGTCTTGGAGAAAATGTCAAAACATTGGGCAGAAGCAAAACCTTACTGCATCTTTTTCTGATCCTTGTGAAACTTTTTGTGTGTGTGTGTGTGTGTGACGTAATATCAATGAAAGAAACAGGCTGCTATTGTGATGTTTTATCTCCTCCTTCAAAGGGTCATGTGCCTGCATTAGGTTTCTTCAGAAAGGTGTGATCATGGCAGCTCACACCAAAGCTCACCTTTGAGATGTTGACTAAATAAGTAGATAGGTGTTGTCACATTGTGTGTTGCTGCAGCTATGTTAGGAGTGAACCCTGAACTAGTTTTAATCAAGTCTATGGCTGCTTACAATCAGGATCAAGCAGTCAGAACTTGAGACAGATACAGATGTAGGTCTAAGAGTCTGGTGAACTCTCTGTTTCTGCAGCATTCTGTTACAAAAGAAACCAGAAAGGTGTTTGTATAATTTTTGCCTGTGAATGTTCTTAAGTTCCTGGATCTATAGATGTTTTGGCACTGTTCCTGGATACACACCCTTCCAGTCTCAGGATATAGTAGTGAAGGTCTGATTGTGCTCCTCTGTGGCGCATCAGAACATATGGTGCTTTGGTGCAGACACCCTCTGCCCCGTGACGGTATGGTTTCTGTTTTAATACAAAAGTTAACCTCTAGCACTTAGCCTTGGGAATAGGCACTGGATGCAGGAACCTGAAACAATAGCTCTGACAGATGTGACAGGCCCATTCATTTCAGCAGTATTAATGCTGATACTTAGTTATACTGTAAATGTCAGTGCTGTTAACTATTTCCGTGATCATCAGAAGCATGTTAAAGCAGGATTATAAACAACTGCAAAACCTCTCAAGAGCCAGGACTTATTTTGCACCACTAGCACCAATGTGGGAGGTAAGCCTTCATCATCAAGCCTCATCAAGGAGACAAATGTCCCACCGGGGCAATAAGTTTTCCCACTCTAGCTTTTCTCTCTTTCCCCATAGTTGCCATTATTTTCTGCTGGTGAACAAGGGTTAAGAAACACATTGAGACACACAAAGTTTATTGAGATTTTGAAAATAAAGCTGATTGAAACAGTCAGATCCTAGCGATGGGAACCTGTCACAATGGAGCCCATATCATACTGAGAATGTCTGCACTGAAAGTAGTGTATGACTTCTGCAACAGCAGAAGAAGAATAGGTAGATTATTCTGCAGCCAAAACCTGGAAAAAACCTCTGATGCTGTTGAAAGGTTGTACCACAATAATATGGCCTTGCCTTTGGGGAAATGCTTAGAAAAAAAAGAGAAGGTGACAACAAATGACAGCAGAGCGTCTGTATAGTTAAATTCTTCATAGGAAAATGGTATAGCTGCTGAAGCAAAGCACACATAACTCAACTTTGTGGACTTTTTTTGGTGTACTGTACAGGGTTAAACTTTTAAACAGTATTAGACCAGGCTGTCTGCTTTCCCCCTATACTTTCTATAGAGCTGTACAGTGTAATGATAAAGCAGATGAAGCTGTTGTACTCTTTTGATCACCTTTATTTGTAATGTGAAAAAGACAAGCTTTGTTTTCAGTCTTTGTGGTGCTGTTCAGTAATGTGTGTTTTGAAAGGGCCACTAATAATGCGACACAGAGTCACTGCAGGTTTCCATCTCTGTACCCTACCTCTGTACTGATCAATTCTTCTCATACCCCTGGAAGAGGAGTTGCTGTTTGTCCTTTATTGCTGCTTTTGTACCGAGGTATTACTAAGAAAATTAATTACTTACCATGAATCAGAGTGTTTGACTTATTTCAGATTTGTTTCTTATCTGGTTATTTATAATCAGTGTTTAATTTTCTTTCTTAATTGACACACTTGTAATACCAGGAAAATTCATGTGGACCCCTTCCCTTTTGATAAACCAGGAACAAAGAAGTAAAGTTACTGAATATGTAGTGTCACAGTTGTAAGACGTGTGGTTTTAATTAAGCTTTAACTAATTCCCTTTATCTTGTCATAGTAATTATGACTGTACAAGTCATGTCACATTAATATGTGAAAGCAGCACTTTGGCATGGCTGGTCAAGGAACAAAGCCTTTATGACCTGTCTTGTTAAATTAAACCAAAGAGACTGATCAACTTGTATTTTGCTACCTTCTTGGATAAATTATGTTAAAGATGAAGAAAAGTGCTAAAAGGCCAACACACATTGGTGCTAAATATTACTGAAATACAGCAGCAAACAAATTGAGTGGAGGAATCCTGCAGACCTTTCAAAGGCCTCAGGCTTTGATAATGCAAAATAAAAAGATGTAGCAATGAAGTAGCTTAAGTGAATTGATAATACTTGAACAAATCTAAACTTTATATTTTTTCTGTATGACAGAGCTGGATACTGTAGAGTTCCAACCATTTTTTCCATCTTTTGTGTAAGCAGAGGATGTCTTCTACAGAGTATAACTCTGAATGTAACAAAGGTGTGTGGATTCTCAGTATATTAGCTGGGCTCTACAATCAAATCATCCAGATACTTAATGAGAAGAGCAAGTGCAACATAGTCTTCTCAGCCTTTAGTAGGACATAAGGTCTCCTCCATTTGTAGAAAGTTACTTTCCACCATCACAGGAAAGTTGTTTGAAATTAATAACATACTATAAATTAGTGTTTTAGCACACTTTGCAGTAAAACTACAAGCCTGATCAGCAATCTTGTAGCTTAGCCAAGTCACCTTGAGTTTTGGCTTCTGCATTGACTTAGGTATGTTTGAACTATATCACAATAGCAGTTCATCTCTTCATTACAGTGTGAGGTCATGCTCACAAAAACTAGAAAAAGAACAAATACATAACCTTATGTCAAATTCTTCATGGGGGTAGTGTCTGCTTTATCCTCTCACCTCCCCCCCCACTCTGTTTCACATTTTGAAGGCGAAAATGAGAGGTGCCAGCTTTTTCATGCTATGCCACTAACTACCGGAGGGTTCCCTTACAACCCTTCTGGACTGCTATGTCAATCCTTTTTGACTAATTTTTCACTTTAACTAATGGTAGTGTCTGCTTCTGCTTCTTTTGCGTGAAGCTGCTGTAGAGACAATTTTTGAAGACTCCTGGCTGGATTCTTAGCTGACGTCTGTGGACTTTTCATAGCAGGGTCTTTAATTAACTTTGAAATTTGGTCCTCTATTCCATGAGGAATATGCTGAGTAATAGCAGCATACATTGTCACAACACCTTGCAGGCAAATTCAGGAAAACAGCTCTGTTTTCTTTTCACATATCTTCATAGATTTCTTTCCAATATCTTGGGACCAAAAGGGACCCAAAAAAAGAGATGTTTTCCATTTTTTAGACAAAGACATCCAGGTAAAGAGTATGCTTTAAGTCCTTCTATCTGTATGAACAGCCACTGGTGGGTATCACTCTTCAAAAAGAGAAGACAGATTGTGTAGGAAAGGACAATGTGACTCTGTTTTGCTATACACAAGTTCTAACATTGTGTACTTAAGTTCTACATCTTACAGTAAAAGCACTGCAGGCGAAGATGGGTGGTCTGACTTTGGAAAGCAATTAACCAGGAAAATAAGAATGAAGAGGCCTATTTACAAAACTGGAAAAGAAGTTCAAGGTAGCCACCTGTTTGTCCATGTCAACACTGGGAAATCACCTTTATCTGACATGCCACTAAAATGAAACCCAGCAGCAAGATGCTTCGCCGCGCCTGAGTGTTCAAGATTTTCAAGACTGTTTCATTAAAAAACACAGGAAAACCATAGAATTAAAATGGAGGAGAATGTAGTAATTTGGAGACAGTTGGGTTAAGCTTTTCAAATACTGAGAAAGCAAGGGCTGAAGTGAACTTCCAAACAGTTCCATTTCTCAACCACTTCAGGCAGCATTTCCGAAGGTGTAAGACACCAAGTATCTTTCATTGGCAAATAGATACCAAGGTTTGATATAGAAAATCTGTTTTACAATGTTAATTATGCAGGAAAGTCAGCATACACTGACAAGGGATCTGTTCTACAGGAATATCTATGTTGGGCATGGACCTATTTTAAAAACTGCTCAGAAAACATTTAATCAGACCCTCCTGTATTTCCTCTGTAGCTCATTTAGAAGTTAAATGGCCCAAGGGCAACTTTCACAGAATGACTGAATGTTTTTGGTGAATTAGCTCAGCAGAATTTACAAAGCCTTGGGTTCTGACTCTTTCTACTGAAACCAAATATAAATACAACTCTTCGCTAAGTTTTCAGAACAATGTGCATAAATATCATCCTCCTCCTCTCAGACTTGTTCTCTACCTGTAGATTCCCAACTAGCAAGACCTAGTAAACTTGCATACTTACTGATGTTGCTGTTTATTGCTCTACCATCTGCAAACAGGAAGCACCTGGGAAATTAAATCTCAGAGTGGGTTGTTAAAAGGGCAAGAAATCTGAGAACCTGACAATTTAGCAGGCAGAAGGTGACTGTTGATATACTGAGACCATAAGAAGCATCAGAATTAAGGATCAAGTTAGGGATTGGCAGGTTTCTTGCTTGAATAGAGGACTGTGATAAAAATTACTGGAAACTAGTGATTCAGAAAATGTGAAAGTTCTGTTTGCAGTTGTGAAGAAGGAAAGCCTGGCTACATCCTGGATATATCCTAGAATGAATTGCCCAGACTTTCAGAAATTAAAAGTCCTTTTTTTTTTTTTTTTTACTTAATTGGTATGAAAAAGTATGAAAGCTGCTTTTTGATCTCTTCAATAATTAGCAGGAGATAATTATCTGATGTGAAGGGTTGTGGTTAGAATACGGACACTTGCTGTTGGGGGGCAAAAAGCACATTTTTAGGAGAGATTTCAAAAGCATCCATATAATTGTTAGGATTTCTTTTTCAAGATTGGAATATTTGTTTTTGTGCTTGAGTTTTAAGTGAATAGGCTTTTTAGGTTTGTTTCGGCTTGCTTTCTATTAAAAAAAAGATTTTTCACCAGCTGACCCTGCCTTAATCTAAGCAATGAAAGACTTTAATCAGATGCTGCAATGTGCCCATTTCCTGCAGGCTTCTAACATGAATTGGAAGCTGCTGGAAACAGAAGCTAACTTTCTCCGTTGTTCAAAGTGAACAGATTTCAGGAGTGGCACCTTTTATTCCACAACAGGAACTGAACCCCTACTTAACTGAAAAAAAAAAAATGCAGAAACACTAAGAGTAAAATCAAAAGTTAAGGAAATAAAGACTTAAAGTGAGAAAGGAGATGAGGAGGGGCATTAATGCAGGTCTGATGGAGCCTGCTCTTCAGAATTGTGTCTTTTAATTCAGACACTCCTACCTCCTCACAGACTTTGTCAATGTAGAGTGTCTGCAGTCAAAGGTGCTCCAGCATTCCCCTGTTTCCACCTTGAGAGCCAAAATGGGTTGTTTACCACAATATTAATCTTGTTTCTTTCACAGAGCAACTAATAGCTGCTCAGCCTTGCCTGCTCCTGAGTAAATGATTCAATTTGTCATCTAAGCCAACAAAAGAACCCAAAATCGTCTCTAGAAGTTAAAGTCTGAACCTTGAATAATCTACATTCCAATCAGTATTTTTGCATGATATTTAACATTTTCTGAACAACATTTTTATTTCTAATATATTCAAAGAAAAAAAAACCTGTACTTTGGAGGATTTCCTATGCTTGTGGTATTCTAAGAATTTTTTTCTTTGGATGAATAAAAACAATATGCAGTTTCCTGATATTAGCTCTACTCCAGGGCATTTCACAGGTCCTCAAAAGGGAAAAGATTTGTATTTTCAAGTCCTCCACTTGCAGCAATATTTGTTGAATAACACCACCCCCACCTCTCCAAAACAGAAACAAACCCAACCCAAACCCACTCACCTCCTCATTCCAGTTTTAAAGCTTGGAGAATAGGAAATATAAAATACACATTGTGGAACCTAACTGGTGTGAGACAAAAACAGAGGAACCAAGAGAAATACAAAAAGAACACTCACATCTGTACATTTAGTGGAAGGGAAATAGCAATATTCTAATTGTAAGCTATTCCTTTTAATTTGGAAGTGTTAGCATTGAAGCTGGTCAAAGACTTGCCTAGAAAAAGTCCCTCCTTGCATGTCCTGCTTACTCAGCTCAATGCAGCAGCTGTTCCAATAAGCAATTTGATGTTTAGCACCTGAGAATTTGCTTTCTCCTTCAGCCAGGATTGCAAGCTCAACAGAAATGTATAAAAGCATGAAGTTTCATAACTCTTTCTGACTAATGCAATTGCCATGGAAAATCTGGGTTATGGTGCATTCATTAGCTTTCTAGTAAAATTAGTTTTTATATTTTGAAACTTTCCTTTTTTTTTTTTTTCTCTCAACACAATGAAAATCTCTTTTGTGTGTCCAAAAGGTTAATATTTAGAAGAAAAAGAAGGGATTGAGGAAGAGTATGAAAAAAAGATGATGTTGACTCTTACCTTCAAGGAACTTACTAAAGTTAAACATTCCTTGCTTGTAGCCTAAAACCACCAGGTGAATATTATTTATGGATAAAAATGATAAAACAGAAAACTTGTCTTCGTTATCTTTTTTCAGATTTATTAAAAAACCCAAAAATATTTCTTTCTCACCTTCTCAGAACTTTACATTCATGTAAATTATATCTATTCTCAAGTAGACTTATCTCCAAGCTGCTGGGTATATTCTTTCAGTTTTGTTAACTGCAGCAGGTTTCATTTGAATCTCACTGTATTTATCTCAAATTTCTGGAGTCATGGCACTCACTGTTATTGCCTCCTCATTATTGCCTCAGAACAGTTGTCTCAAACATACCAGAATGTTTCAAGAGCAAAATATAGAGAAAAAAAAATCTGAAACTTATTTTTGTAAAATCAAACTCACAAAATCTAAAGCTTTTTTTTTTCATATATACTTCTATATATACTTCTGATCTAAAGAAACATGTATTTACTTGTCTATGTTGTATGCATTCTCCCCAGAGTGGCTTTGCTTCCTTACGTCTGACACACTGTCTGCTAGTTCCATCTTTGCCTGGTTTTTGGTTTTAGATCAGTTCTTGGCTGCTTCTATCCAGGCTCCTCAGTAACTATGATAGCTCAGTATTATTCCTGGGAGCTGGGATTCATGGCAACTGGGGTACACGAAGGATGTAACCGAAGAAATAAAAAAGGTTTTTGAAAGCATGAGATGTCAGAGTCTTTCCAGTGAAGAGCCCTCAAAGTCTAGTTAGGTCCTTCATTTAAAGTGAAGGACTAATAAGTCTGAGCACCAAAGAGAACTTGGTTGCCAGCCAGTAAATATGTGTGGGATGGGCAGGATCTGAAAGGAAAAGGAAAATGAAGAGGGGAAAGACTGAGTTAGAGTAATCTCCCACTGGATGCTGCTGTTATTTCTCAAATGTTGCACTCCTTTTTATCTTAACTGTTTAGCAGTCACCAGAAGTACCAAGTTACACTATGAACAAGTGCTGATGGGGATGAGAGCGTAAAAAAAAGCAGTAATGTATCATCAGTTTCTTTTATGATTCACTCCTAAAAAAGGAATATTTCAGGAGCTGTATGAGCAAGAAGACATTGCAGTCAGCTCTGTAGCTGTTGCTCTCAGAAAAAAATCTTAGTGTGCACCAGAACAGATCAAAGCAAACCCATCCTTGTATTGGAATAAAAAGATGGGTGTGGAGCTTGCTAACTAATTTACCAGGATTACTAAGAGTTTCTCAGCCTGTTTTCTGCGAAGCTGTAAATTGCTGAGGAGAAAGGATTTGAAAGGTGAAGATGAGATTGTCTGTGATTTCTAGGTGGATGCAAGTGGAAACTGAGGAGAAGGTGGAAAGGGACATGGTGGAGCTAAATAGAGTTTAGGGACCTAACTATGCAGGATCTTCTTCCCTCTGAACAGAGATTAAGAACTCTTTATTATTCTGTTCCCATCAGGCACAGCATGGTATGAAGATAATTTTACAAGATTATGGACTTTCCTGTTATGTGAGGAAATTGATATTAATTTCCTCAAGACAAAGAATTCTTGGCTAGTATTTCATCAGAAATAAATTGCAAATTACATATGAAGCTTTTTCTTCCTCATTGCTATTGGAAAGTACCACATATCTCTAATTCGCTTGAAATTATTGTGTCTTCTGTTTCTCCTGTAGACTTCAGTGAGATTTTGCCTCTTTAATTGTTTTGGTCACAGCAGACACTTTCTATTCTGTCTCACATAGTAAAAGGATTACTGTCTAGAAGGGGATTGATTCTTAGAAAGAATTTGGAGGACAAGATTTTTCATGTTTGGTATTCTTCTAGAATAGAAGGACTGAACTTAGAGTGAAAATTATTGTCTTCTGTATTTGTGCACTTTTAAGTCTGATGTTCCAAAACATTATTGCTTGGATGGACGAAGATGTCCTTTAACAAGAATCAGTAACAATAGATGTTAACGTGCTGCTTGTATAGGTAGTGTTATCTGAGTACTGATGACTGTGGTATTAGAATAGAATTTGCCAGACCTTGTTCAGTCTAATTCTGGACGTTTCACTTTTCTTTTGTGACTCGTTCTATTCTTTCACTTTTGTCTATTCAGACTATAACTTTCTTGGAGTAAGGGGACTATCTTTTATTATGATGATTGCACAGTGATGAAACTATCAGAAATCTATTTCTCCAGAGGCTTTTCTAGACAGTGCTTTTATATTTGAAGTCATCTAGCATTCAGATACAGTCTGGTTTTACTTCAATATCTTTGTAGATAAAAGCATTTTGTATCCATATGCAGATAGTAGCCTTGAAAATCTTTTGGATCTCATTATTAATTCTGTGGATATGTGTATGCTATCTGTGTGTTCAGTGTTTTATGGTCACACTACAGTATATGAAATATAGACTGCTGTAGAAAGGGTTGTCAGTTGAGGCAGGCAATACAAACATGACCAGCGTATTTACCAAGCTTGGTAAGCTCATTATTTGGAGGGGGTTTTAGTTAAATAAGTTGAAATGGTGACCTGTTTGGAATGAAATGAGATCCAATGGCAATTTAATCAAATGAGTATGATGTGCCTTCAACTGATAATGAGGTTTATGCAGACGTGCACTGTTTTCTCTGTTCCAGTGAGCCCAAGTACACACAACCAGCAGTAACATATTCAAATTAGCTCTAGGTTCATCAGTTTATTGTAAGAAGAAGTTACTTTTGTCCGAAACTCAACAGCTACTCAAAATTTTAGGGAAAAGTTACTATTTAGCCTAGGAACCTACTTTCAATTTCTGTCTCTTTTAATTCTAAACTTGAAGTTCTCTGCTTGTGCACATGATGCCACCTGAAACAGGTTAAATGTTGATACTATGGCAGCTAGCTTCCTTTAAGGAACCTTGTTGTGGTTTAACCCCAGCTGGCAACTGAACACCACACAGCTGCTCACTCGTCAGCCCTGGTAGGATAGTGGAGAGAATCATCATTCCCCTTGTCTATGGACCACCCCTGTAAAACGTCCACAAATGACCACAAAATATGGTGGTCATTTGGGATAGGACAATACAGGTGCTGTGTTGTGTGGAGCTATGGACACCAAAGCTGGGCCAGGATGGGTCACTGCTGCACTTGCTTCTTGTAAGGCTCATCCTCCATTGATTTGGGTGGTACCTAATATAGGAGTTTCTGTAATATGAAAAATAATGTGTTCCAACCATTCAAAGATATTTCCATTACAGTCTCTACCCCTGGTCTATTTGGACCAGACCATTGGATTTAACACTGCAGTGAATCTTCCCCTTCCGGCTCTGTCATGGACTTACCCACAGATTGTGGTCCCTTGGGGTGTACCTGCTCTAAGTGGAGCCTTTTCTATAAGCCATAGTTTCTTCAGGGGTATACCTGCTATGGCATAGACCTATCTACAGCCAAAGTCACTTTGAGGTGCAGCTGTTCCAACATGGCTTTCTCCATGGGCCACAATGCTTTCAGAAATGTACCTGCTCCAGCATGACCTTGCTTACCCATAGCTACAGTGCTTTCAGGATTGAACCTGCTCCAACATGGCCTTGCCCATGGCTGCAGTCACTCTAGGGGTGTACCTTTTCTGTCATGGGCTTATCCATGGCCATATGCTTTGAGGTTTTCCAAAATGACTCCATGCACAGTCACTCATGCTTCAAGATGTCCCTGCTGCAGCACAGACTAAGATGGTTCTAGGTATATTTTCTCCAGCATAGATTTATCCTTGGGCCACAGTCCTTTCAGAGGTACCTGCTGCAACACAGATTTAACCATCGCCGCAGATACTTTAAGGTGTACCTCCTCTAGCATGGCCTCATAGAATGGTAGGGGTTGGAAGGGATCTTTAGAGATCATCTAGTACAACACCCCTGCCAAACAGGTCTGCCTAGATCAAGTCACACAGAAATGCATCCCAGCAGGTTTTGAAGACCTCCAGAGAAGGAGATTCCACACCCTCCCTGGGCAGCCTGTTCCAGGACTCTGTTATTCTCACAGTGAAATAGTTTTTTCTTATGTTTAAATGGAAGTCTTTGTGTTCCAGCTTCATCCCACTATCCCTTGTCCTGTTGCTGGATACAACAGAAAAAAAGGAATGTCCCAACCTCCTGACATCCACCATTTATATATTTGTAAATATTAATTAGTTTCCCCCTCAGTTTCCTCTTCTCTAGACTAAACAGCTCCAGTTCCTGCAGCCTTTCCTCATAAGGAAGATGCTCCAGTTCCCTGATCATCTTGGTGGCTCTGCACTGGACTGTCTCCAGAAGTTCTCTGACCCTCTTGAGCTGAGAAGCCCAGAACTGGACACAGGACTCCAGATGAGGCCTCACCAGGGCAGAGTAGAGGAGGCAAAGAACTTCCTTCGACCTGTTGGACACACTCTTCTTGTTGCATNAAGATGTTGAACAAGACTGGCCCCAGAATCGATCCCTGTAGAATTCCACTGGCCACAAGCCTCCAACTCAATTCTGTGTCATTGATCCCCACCCTCTGGGCTCTGTCATTCAGCTAGTTCTCGATCCACCTCACTGTCCACTCATCCAAGCCACACTGCTTAAGCTTTCTGATGAGGATGTTATGGCAGACTGTGTCAAAAGCCGTGCTGAAGTCAAGGTAGATGACATCCACTCCTCTCCCCTCATTACTCAGCCGGTTATGCCCTCATAGAAGGCTGTCAGGTTGGTCAAGCAGGATTTCCCCTGGGTGAGTCCATGTTGAGTCCCCCTGATAACCATCTTTTCCTTCATATATTTAGTAATGACATTCAGGACGAGTTATTCCTTCACCTTTCCAGGGATAGAGGTGAGGCTGACCGGCCTGTGGTTTTCTGGGTCATCCTTCTTGCCCTTTTGAAGACTGGAGTGACGTTAGTCTTTCTCCAGTCCTCAGGCACCTCACTTGTCCTCAATGACTTTTCAAAAATGATGGAGAGCCACATCAGCCAGCTCCATCAGCAGCATCATGCTTTGGGATGTCCTGCTCCTCCATAGACTCATTAGCAGGTCACATTGAGTTCCAGCTTGTCCAATATAGTAGCATGGAAACAGTAGTGATGTCCTGGCCATCTGCCAGGCCAGGCACATCACTGTTTCTGTTACTGAAACGCTCCCAGACACAGCAGGGTAGGACAATAAGCGCTACAGCAGTACAGCAAGTAGTGAAATCAAAAAAAGAGCCAGTAACAACCACTACACTAACTTATAGTAAGGTAAGCAAGCCCCATGGCAAGCACAAAAGCTTGTCAATTAAAGCTAAACAGCAATAACAGCTATAAATTTGGTCTAGCACATTCCAATCAAACCTGTCCTTATTTTGAACCCTTTAAGTCCCACACTAGGTGCCAAAAAGGACTGTTGTGTTTTAACTCCAGCCAACAAAAGCAAAACAAAACAAGAAATTTATCCTCCGTTTCCCATGGGCAGGCAGATGTTCAGCCATCTTCAGGAAAGCAGGGCTCCATCACACTTAACAGCTACTTCAGAAGACAAACACTATCACTCCAAGCATCCTGCTGCCTCCTTCTTCTTCCCACAGCTTTATACATTGAGCAAGACATTGTGTGGCCTGGGATATGCGTTTGGTCAGCTGGGCTCAGCTGTCCTGGTTCCTCTTCCAACTTCTTGTGCCCCCTCAGCCCGTTCACTGGTGGAGTGGTGTGAGAGGGAGAAAGGTCTTGGCTCTGTGTAAGCACTGCCTGGCAATAAGGACAATATTGCTGAACTATCAACGATATTTCCAGCACAAATCCAAAACAGATCTGTGTCAGCTACTATGAAGAAAATTGAATCTACCACAGCCAAAAGCAACACATGACTCTCCTATTGATAGCTATGGATCCAGTGGTCAATCTAGCTCAGGGACAAGATCAGCTTCAGTGCTTTTTTCCTTCTCCTGCCCTCTCATTTGTAGTACAGCCCTCAGACATTGCTTTCATGCCTGGGGATTAAACTTACTTACTGGTGAAGTATCCCATGCATTCATTTATCAGATTTTTCTGCTACATTATTGTTACAGATTTGTAGCTAGAACTTGCACAAGAAGAAATCTTTAATGTGATGTGAAAATACACACAGGCACAGTTCATATCACTTCAGATGTGAAGATCTCACCTACTGATAGAATGTTTGTGGAACTAAGGTGCTTATGTGCTCAACATGGGGTAACTTACTAACTGGAAAAACTTTTTAGAGTGCCTCCAATTTCCATACCTGTATGTTGTTTGTGTGTATGTATATATGTATATATTTTGTACTATGCATGTATGAAGATGTGTAGTTAATGGGTTTAAATAGTGATTGGACAAATGAAGGAGAAACTCCCTTCAAATCTACCGTCAATTCTGGTACCCTTATCTCTGAGAGCAGATGTATGGAGACTTGACACTATGCTGGGAAAGTAATAATACACATTTTTGTGCTCTCAGCTCCAGTCAAAATACTAACGTGGCTAGATGGACCTCTGCTGTAAGTGCTTTTCATCATTATTCTAGAAAGCAAAATGCAACCCCTGTACCCAGTGGATGGAATTTAAGTCAAAACCAATGTAGTTTCAATGAACACCTACTCTTTTCTTATGAAATGAGAAGCAGGAAATTTTCCAACATATTGGAGTTTCAAGACATTTGCTTGTTTGGACTAGGGAAGAAAATCTGAGAAAATGTAACTCCTTTTTTTTTCACTCTCTTCTAAAATGGAAAGAAAATAGGAAACATGAAAGTCTAAATCTAAGTCTACATTTGTTTTTTTTTTTCCAACACTAAAATAGTGGTACTATGGAGACAATTTCTTACTTATACAGTTACCCTGAGTAAGTAATTCAGAAACTCGTCACTGATGAATGATTTTCATCTTGAATGCCTATTATGCAGTTTGAAATTTAAAAGATTCAAACCTTATTTTTTTGCTGCTGAGTTCTGCTGAATAACAAATGTTGTGTATAAAACCATTGTGTGAAATGATTTGTTTCTATAAGCCAAAAATAACCATCAAACATTAAGAAAATGTAACCTGTTAATTTCAAAAGTTTCCCACACAGAACTGCCTGGGACGTAGTGGAATTTGTAAATGCATCTGATGCTCTGTTCTTCTTGGCAGAGACACTGATGGTGTCCTGAAAGAGGCTTTTTTAATTTAAAATGTGACACAGAGAGATAAACCAAGGGACAGAGAAGGGATGTGACTGGTAATTTTGAACCATTAATATGTTAGGCCCCATGGAGCCACACAATACCTTAACCAAGGACTAATTTATACTGAACCGTAAACTAAAGATAAAACAAAATTGCTGTGAAAAGTTAATAAAAAATTTCCTTCCAAAGCTACTGTATCGAGCAAATCAAGAAGAAATTGTTCCATGAGTGAAGACTGATAAAAGAGCTAGAATGGAATGGTAGAAACAGAATCGAGAAAATCCAAAATAATGCAGAAAATGGAACTGTCAGTGCTAAAAATGTGAATAACCTTACTGCTAAATCACCAGCTTGCAAATCCCTTGTACTTCATAAGTTTTGCCTTTCTGTGCAGATAATGCCATTGAAATAAATGAGATTGAGTCACAATGAGGGTGGGGTTAATAATCTGATCAAGAACAAGGAGAGATAAAACTCAAACTAAGATTCAAATGAATAATTCTAAGGATTGACATTATGATCGTCAACATCAGAAAAGGGACTATCTCCTTTTGGGACACAGGTAGAGTAGACTGGTTGGAAAGTGGTCTAGAATTTAACCAAAAAGGAAGAAAAATATCTTGAGTAATTGATCTGGAGGGGTTAAGTTTCATTTATTAAGGAAGCCCCAGAGTGCCCAATAGAAAAAACTCAGTACTTGGTCAGTGACTCAGCTGTTGGCTGTAAAACGCCAGGAACAGGAACAGATTCAGTGAATGGTTGTTGTGATTGCCAGTATATTTAAAATAGAGCAAGGAAAAGCACTGTGAAAGAAGCTCATAGCGGAGTTTGCAGTTTACTTTTGACTAAAAGAGAAGAAAAGCTAGAGAAACAAATTAAAAGATGGAAGTAACAGTAAAGTTGGTACATGTGTAGTGTTTAGTAATACTGGGTAATACTGTAATATTTTATTTGTCATATAAGAACAGGAGCTAAAACCTCTCAAAACAGAAAAACATGCATTAGTAATACTTCTTTATGAAATTCCAGAAGAGAGATACATCTTTTGTTTTTACCTTAAAGTCAAAGGTACTGTTGCTTACATCATGTGATGAGCTACTCATTCTCAGCTGTAGCTTGAGGATCCATTTATATTCATGGGGTCAGTAGTGTCTCTGCCAGTTTGCCTTAGTAGACCAAATGAGAAATGCTGATAGATGATCTCAGGAAATGTTAATGTTACAAAATGCCTTGGCATACGCAAAAATGTTTTTGTGCTTGACCCTGTAATGCAGCCTGGACATGAGCTATTGTACTATAATAAATTTTAAAAAGCGCTAAGGTTTGCTGCAGCAAAATGAACTGTGCTTGAAAACCACTAAAACTGACCCAAGATTTGACTCAGTACACTGTGATCTCAAAGGGAGTATGTGCTGCCTGGTGAGCTGAAGCCAAAGCACTCATCCTTTAACTGTTGGCCTTCTGAAATGTAGCATGATTATTCTTCAAAAGGTTAATTACTTTCAAAGAATGAAGTGGTCTGGAGGTTGCTTTTTTCCTTTTTTTCCCCTAACAATTCTGAAAATGAGAACCTTAATAAAGATGGTTGTCATGAGACTAATTTCTCTGAATGGATGTAGGCATTCTGTCCCAGAAGCAGCAGAGAGGGGCTGTTTCTTGCTGGCAGAACAGAGATCAGCAAGTTCTGACAGGCAAACAAGGAGAAGGAAGACTATCAGCATAGTACTCTGTGTCAGGTAATCATTCATTTCTCTGCAGTAATCTGCTTCCTTGTCTTGGAATATGTCCCACATATTAGGACACCTGATATTTCAGGAACATCTTTGGGACTGAAGAGTTTCTTTGTGACTTTCTTTTGGAGGGATAGCTGACTTTTTTCATTCTTCTTCATGGAAACCAACAAGAAACTCTTATTCTAATAAATTCAACCACTAAATATATTGACTTCTTAATCTACTACATAAAAATAGATACATTACCAGTGAGATCAGGTGATGAGTGATCTCTGGACTGCTTAAACTCTTAAAAAATGAGATACTGGACCTAGCAGCCTCTTCAAATTTCTTTCTCCTTCCCAGTTTAAACCAAGTATCAAGTGCTGTCACCAACCTCCCTAAAATAGATTGAGCAGAAGAAAACAGGCTTTTCTGCAGCCACCCTATGAAAAATGAATGAGTCTTCTCAACAATGCAGGAAAAAACCCCAAACCCCTAACCAACCAACCAACCAACCAACCAACCAAAAACAACCCAGAACCCACCCTATGGCTTGCTTTGAATTTCACAGACTTTGCCCAGCTGGGCAGCCATATGGTAAAATTTGTAGTACCACTTTTGGGAAAGGTACAAGCATTGTGACTGCTACTAAAGGAAAAACTTCCTTGTGAGGGCATCTTCCACAGCTGCATATTCAGGACAGCACCATTTAAAACAGTTTTTAAACATTAATGTAATTTGGTTGTTTGCCATATAAGTCTTACACATTTTAAAATTACCAGATTGAAAAGAAGGATCGAATGTGCCTAGTTATTGAAACTGCATTTATTATGCAAGCTATTTAAGCCAAAATACAGGTTATATAAAACCAAGATTATAGAAAAACTTTACTGAAAAAGACAAATGAAATAATTCAATAAATAAAATAAATTCTACTGTTTAACAAAACCAATTGCCCGAGCTATAAAACTTGCAATATTTTGTTCTTAGCTAAACCATTTTTTACTTTATAGGGATTCAGAATTACGGTATCTCCTTCCTTCCTTCCTTCC
>WBNH01012126.1:163785-194419 GCA_013401255.1 Urocolius indicus | reverse complement strand
CCCGCAGCGTCGCCGCCGGCGCTGCCCCTGGGGGACGCGCAGCCGGGCTCGGGAGGGTTGGTGCGCGCCGCAGCCAGGCCCCGCCGCTGCCTGCTCGCCTCCCCGCTCTGCCTCCTGCCCCCGCCCCCGGATGCTCTTTCCCCCCCCCCGGCGCAGCGCCTCGGCTCCTGCGCTCCGAGCCGGCTGCTCAGCCGGGCAGCGAGCAGCGCGGGGGGAGAAGCAGGCGCTGGTTGAGAGGGGCCGGCCGCAGGCTGCGTCCCCTCTGCAAGCGCCCGCGTCGGTTGCGGGTGTCGGCGAGGGAGGATGGAGCCGGTGCGGACGCCTTCGCATCTCCCCTGGGTCTGTGGGAGGAAAGGCGGCAGCTGGCCGGGGCTCGTGCTGGGACGGGCGCGGCGGCCGGGCTGGGTGGAGAAGAGGGGAGCGCGGGACGCGAGAAGGCGCGGTGGTTGTGTCTGGACTCTCCTTCTGTCCCGACAGGTGATGGGAGCGTGAGTGAAAATGAGGGGCATCTCCGGAGAGATGGACCGGGGGCAGCTGAACCCTGTGAGGCCGTTTCAGACTTTCGTGAGAGAAGCTGCTTCGGGCCGCGACCAGGCAGCGTCCCATCCAAGGCCAGACCTTCTCTCCCCAGAGATAGGGCCAGAGAAGACTTCTCGCTGTGGCTTCCGGAAGCGTAAGGAGACCGTGGTGCCACACCGAGCATTCATGGGCGAGAAGCCCTACATCTGCGTCGAGTGCGGGCAGAGCTTCAGCCGCAGCTCCGACCTGCTCCGCCACCAGAGGATCCACACTGGGGAGAAGCCATACGTGTGTGCTGACTGCGGGAAGAGCTTCAGCCGCCGCTCTCACCTCATCCAGCACCAGCGCGTCCACACGGGTGAGCGGCCGTACCAGTGCAAGGACTGCGGGAAGAGCTTCAGCCAGAGCACCCACCTGGTGCAGCACCAGCGCAACCACACTGGTGAGAGGCCTTATGTCTGTGCCAAGTGTGGAAGGAACTTCTACCAGAACTCAGGCCTGCTCCGCCATGCCAACTTTCACACGGGAGAGAAACCCTACAAATGCCCCCAGTGTGGGAAGCACTTCAGCGACAGCTCCAACCTCATCGCCCATCAGCGGCTTCACACGGGTGAGAAGCCCTACAAGTGTGTTGACTGCAACAAGTGTTTCAGTGAGAGTTCTAAGCTGATCATCCACCAGCGTGTCCACACGGGTGAGAAGCCATACTTGTGCCCTGACTGTGGGAAGAGTTTCAGCCAGCGCTCACACCTTGTCCAGCACCGTCGCACGCACACTGGGGAGAAGCCCTACAAGTGTGCTGAGTGTGGGACCTGCTTCAGTGACAACTCTACCCTCATCCGTCATCGTCGTACCCACACTGGGGAGAAACCTTTTAAATGCTCCCACTGCGGGAAGTGCTTCAGTCGCAATTCCTACTTGGTCTCACACCAGCGGTTGCACGTGTGGTAGGCAGCATCCCTAGGTGTGGCCTGGGGGTGATCTAGGATGCAGCTCTGGTCCAGGCCTGTCTAAAATGTGCTTAAGGGACAAGGGGGGACACACAAGGGTGTGACTACACCAGGGCCCCTGGATTATGGGCAGCTGGCCAGAGTAATTCCTTTGGGCCACGTTAGCTTTTTCAGTCCCCTCCTCCTCCCAACGCACCTTGGGCATGGACAAGAAAGTGAGCAGTGGTTGCAGTGCATAGTTCTGCATTCCAAGGCCCTGTTGTCCTCTTTCCTTGGTACTAAGGTCAGATGCCATCTTCCACATGGCCAAGGTGCAGATGTTTGCTCACACATCCCCATGACAGGTGTCTGTTGGGGAGTCTGAGGAGAGAAAGCATGATGTCAGGTCACAGGATGAGAAGCTGTGTGATCATACAACCTATGCATGTGTGGTTGTGCCAAGGGAAGTGGGATGGGAGATGGGGTCCTTAAGGGACGTTGTTCCACTCACAGCTGAAATGTTGTGGCCTGTATAATATTGCACAAGTCTATGGAAGCTCACCATGCTTGTGGCCTAAGCCAGCTCTGGAACACAAAAGCTAAGTCTTGTAAAAGGAACGTATAGGCATACCCTTAACCAGGGAAGGGAGACATGCTGGCACAGGTTCTCTGCAAATCTGTTTGGATGGAAGGAACGAGGGAGCTGTGAGATAGTGACATGGCCCTCTTTTGGAATCTCAGAACTGGTGGGATTATACCTGGAGGCTTAAAAAAAAATAACCAGAATTATACTTGCTGCTGCTAAGATTGTGGTACGCAACTTGATAGGTGTATGGAGATCAGCTCTGAGTTTGTACTGGTAGCCTTATTCTACAGAATTTGGATTCACAGATAGGGTTCAGGTGGGCTGGTTATTAGCTGTGTTGCAAAATGGGACAGAACAACAGTGTACTAGGACTGACTTCCATACCAGTATTTCTCAAGTCCCATTATGCCCTGTGTGTGTGTGTGCACGCGTGTGTAAATAACATCTCTAGCAATGTATTCACATAAGTATGAACTAATTTTTACACTAAGTGTATCTTCACAGTCATCTGTGAATGATTTCACATGTACACACTGTGGCAGTGGTCAAAATGGCCAGCTGTAAGACACTACACCATATCAGCCCTTCTCAAAACACTAAACATGCTGTATATATTAGCATTTCTCAATAAGGAGCTGGGAGGAATAGGTTTTGTATGAAAACCATACAAATTTTCATATCAGGATGTTCATGTTTACACTGGTTTCTTTGTGTATGTGTGTAAGAAATCTGAAATTGAGTTGTTTTATTTATATATCTATAAAAAAATGTGTGGCCCCCCATGGTTGTCACTCTGTGTAGTGCTCTCCTCCTCGTTTTCCACGGGTACATAAAAATGGCAATTGTAGGATGTACCCCCCTCGCGGCTTTAACTAGAAAGTGTTGCAACACATGACATTGCTTATGTTTTTTTTTTTTACTGTTCTGGTGCTGACCATTTTAGTGACAATACCGACTGGTGTCCTTATCTAGCACTGCTGGAGCTTAGAAAGATTTCTGGTTTCATGATGTACCAACTGACTCCATGGCTTCAGTAGGTCTATGGAAAAAGAATGCAGACTGAAGCCAGTGAAAGGACTGGAGCTGTGGTGGGGGAAGAGATGAAGGAAACAAAGATACTAAGAAGGTCCACGGATTTGAACAGCTGCTGGCCAGAAATGCTTGTGAATTGTTTGCTCTACAGAACCTGCTATTCTCAGAGGGATTGCAGGGGTTCTTTCTGTGAGCCCCACACCAGTTTGTGACATTAAACTGCTGATAAAATGACCTTTACATATAGTTTAATAAGAAGGAGCTGTAGGGGGAGCATGAAATTGTTTGCAGCTCCTAGAGGAACAAGGCACCTTTATGTGCAGCTGCTCAGGAAAGTAGAAGGAGCTTTCAGAAGTGAGGTGGGCTTTGTTTACACAGGAACCAAAGCCTTGGTTTGCAAATGCACATTTTTACTTTTAGCTTTGTGTTTGTTTTTGCTTTTTATGGACAGCTTCAAACCAATGACTTCTTGATTTCTGTTCCACTTCTGGAAAGTGATTTGGAAATCTTGACTAATGGTCATTGTGGAAGTGCCAAGATTTTTGATTGCTAGCAGACTTTCAGAAGGGATACTACAGCTCTCAGTTGGTAGGCTCACTTTTAACTGAATTCAGAGGTTATGCTGCGGGGCAGCTGCAGAACTGATCAATTTGTGTGGGTCTGTCCCAGTTCAGTTTAATTTTCAAAAGGAAATTCACAGCACTGAAACTGTTTGGCTGAGAAGCCCTGTTTGCCCAAGAAAGGCATCTCGTGAATGCAACTTCTGGCAACCTGAATGGAGTCACCGTAGCTGATCAACGAAACCCAGGTCTGCACATAGCAGAGCTCAACCCAAAGGGAAACCTTCACGTTGATTGTGGTTTGAGAAGCCAGCTGTCCATGAATATGCCTTTGCGGCAGTTCTCGGAGCCTTTTCTTTTCTACATGCTTTGTGAAGTGCTGTGTGTACTTAACAGTGCTCTATAAATTAAACAAAAAGGATTGATGTGCATATATTTCTAAGATCTTTGTGAACTTTCTAAGAACTATGCCAAATCCAAGTGGCCTTAGAGTTCACAGCACATTGCTAGTGCAGTAGTCTGAGTGGCTAGGACTGGATTGCTTACGATTGTAAGCACATTTTTGGAGGTCCTCTCCGCAGCCACTGTTAATTTTCCGTGTTCAGTGTAACTTGGCTGAGATAATTCACTTCCCCTAGCCTGTCTGCCCTTTACTGGTTATGATCATCTAGCTGGAGAGGAGAAGCTGGACACCACCCTTCCTTTGCTGTTGCACCAGTTACAGGGTGCAGGGTTACAGGGACTTCCTGGGCAGCACAAACTCACATTCAGAAGACAGAAATACAGGCACGTGTAAAAAGTCAAGAACCAGAAGGTTTACTTTCACAGCAGGTAGCTCACGGACTTCTCTGCCAGCTGTCTCCTCCCTCAGGGCCATAGTGGGGGACTACTGGAAAAAGCAAAAGGTAATTAGCTACTATCATTCCAACAGACCATCCCTAGCACGCTCCACCCAGACCAACGGTCACCAACTGGTGCCCACGTCCTCCTGCCAGCTGAGGGAGCTCTACAGAATACTGTAAATTCCTGTGTGCTAACAGTGTTTAAATACTACAGTGAGGCTATAGCACTTTAGAAATCACAGAATCTGAAGGGGTGGAAGGGACCTCGAAAGATCATCTAGTCCAACCCCCCTGCCAGAGCAGGATCACCTAGAGCAGGTCACACAGGAACTCATCCAGGTGGGTTTTGAATGTCCCCAGAGAAGGAGACTCCACAACCCATCTGGGCAGCCTGTTCCAGCGCTCCCTCACCCTCACAGTGAAGAAATTCTTCCTTGTATTTCTTTGTAACTTCTTGTGTTCCATCTTGATAAACAAATGGATGCATGATGTCTCTGAAATATTTTTTTTTTTGCCCTAGTGTTCTTTGTTATCCCATCTTTTATTCTTTCTTTCTCCTCAGAGTCACCCGTTCACCCCAACTACACAGATGGCCAGAGATGCAACAGTAGGAGCCACCATCTCTGGGAAAAAGGAAAATACAGGCTATTTCAAGGAGTTGAAGCAAACAGGCCAAAAAAGGCATTGTTGGAGTAGTCTGCTTTGCTGCTTATGCCCTCATCTCCCAGGCTCTGAAGTGCCTTTAGCTTTTTGGTGCCGAACCTGTTAGATCTCATGAGTATGCCGATCCACTTCTCAACTGTCTCCTCCCTTTCCTCATTAAAGAGCTTGCTGGCTTGAAACTGCATGAACCCACCTGACACCACTGCTTTTGCGATCCAGATGGACTTGGGCAACTGTGTTGTTCTCTCACGGGACAGGCCTGTTTAGAACACTCATTCCTGTGAACAGAAGCAAGAACGTAAAATCAGAGAGCATAGGGGCCAGGCTGCTATGTTCTTGTGGCTTGCTATGGAGGTATCTCCAGCTGCAGAGAGGATACGGGCTGAGATAGGTGGGATAGCTGCCTTTCCAGAGCTCTTGCAATTGTCCTGCTGCTGGTCATCCGTTGCTTTGGTCTATAGCCTGCCCTCTCTACCTCAAGGTGACCTTCACCACAATACTGCTGACCTCTGCAGGTGTTCGCACTTTCCTATCTTTAAGCACAGAACCTGTCTCAATCCCTACTCTGTCAATGTTTCCCCTCACAAAAGGACAGTATCTCCTTGCTTACCTCAAAGTATGTCTAAAGTGCATCTGCCTTTACAAAAGGTAGAACTTTTGACAGGCTTATGTCATTTGATTTGCCTCCTCCTAGCCTTAGCAGAGGATCTTCTTTTCTAGGATAGGGACTGAGTAGTTGCTTCCAACAGCTCTGCACCCAGCTGATTTGCTTAAGAAGATGCTTTTTTTTTTCTGGTCAACTGCTTTCTTTTCTTGCCTAATTTCTTTAACAGATGACCTTTGATTTCTCTCTATGCCTTCAGGCTGGCAGAAATAGCAAACAAAACAGGAAAAACAAGTGTTTACACATAATATGCATTAGAGAGATTGCAGACATCTTCCAAGTTCATTGAATGTGTGATCAAACCTTTATGTGAATGTAGGATCAAACAGGAGCCACAAGCTGCTTTATTGGAAAAGAAAATAAAAGAAAATATAAACAATTATCACAAGGGAAGCAGCAATGGAAATGAAGGAGGCAAGAGAGTGAAACAGAGTGTTTTTCCTTGTGTATATAGAGTGAAAAAAATAAAATCCCTGAATGTGAGTCCTCATATCCTTTGAAAGGTGAAGGAAACAGCAAAATGTTGTGGTACTTGCTCTGGATCCTTGAAGTCTAAGAAGTTACCTGATATGATAGACAGTCTCAGGCCTATTCTGAGCACAAAGGTTGGTGTGAAAGCATCCAGAGTTTAGATGGCTGCTCAGGGAAGCCACGTCCTGCCCTAAGCATCAGGCCCTTGTTTTCATTTGGCTAATAAGGGACGTAGCTGCTAATGTAAATGTAACTGTGGGTGTCAATTGCATCTTCCACCTCAGTGTGTAGAGAGACACTAACGCATGTGAAGAAAGGGTGAACTCCTTTCTCCAGAAATGTAACCTGAGAAGATCCTGACATTGCTCAGGCTCCGAGGATCTTGAGGCTTCACTTTCATTGCCACCTGTGATGAAGCCAGCCAGCTCCCAGCAGGGGCATTCCTGGGGAGTGGAGCAGTCAAGTGCCAGGTCATAAGTAAGAGAAGAAGAAAAAGGAAATGACTGATATTGGAAAACACTCAAACCAGGAGGCATGAACCGTAAACTGAAGAGGGAAGCCAGAAGAAACCTAGATATGGCTTGGAATACAAGAAGGAATGAATAATTACAGGTGTTCCCCTCGAAGCCTGTGAGTAGGTGAAAACCATGTCATGCTGCAGTGAGCACGTAGGCAAGTGCTAGTGCTTCACAGCGGTGGTATTATTTTTCTAGAGCTGAGAAGAAGAAGCGTTCTTCTGGAATTCATTCACTATTTGGTAATTCACTCTGTAATATGAAGCTATTAGATTTGTCTTTGTGAAGAATACTGTTGTGTCACATAAAGATGTTTCATGCTAGCATCTATGCACAATGAGGTTTGTTCTCTTGTCTCTTATGAACATGGGTGAAGAATTCCTGTCTCCTCATCCCCAAGGCTTCTTCAACTGTCTGAAAAGTTTGTACTTCTTGTAGTAAATAGGTATCTCTGAGGCTGGGCTTCGTGACTTCTTGCAACTGCAAACGGCTCTTGCTGACTGGCAACAGATTACATCGGATGGCTGAAGCTCTTGCCGTGCCCAGCCACTTGCTGGGTTATTTTTAACCTGGATTGCTTCCCTGATCCAGTGCTCAGCACAGCTCCACAAACAGCAGAGTTGGCACGAATGAGGGAAAATTACAGTCTGGGGTGAGTGGTAACAAACATCCAAAGAGCTTGGTGGTTCCTTAAGTCGGTATTTCCACTGTGCAATCCACATCATGAAACAACAGCCCTGGAGAAGCAGCAATGAGTTAAGAGAAAGCAGAACAAAGTCACTAAATGGGACACACAAGGAATATTTCCAGAGGAGGACCAGCTTAGGAACCTCTCTTTTCCAAATGTACGTTACACAGCTGGAATCAGTGCTCATCTCTTGCAAAGTACCTTTGAGGAGTGAAGCTGCTGCATTTGTACTACCCCACTGATCCCACTGGAGCTGTGGTTCCACCTGCTTTTCTTTCAAAAGCAAAATGATTGTTCCCCATTCCCTCTTATGTGTGTCCTCGTGGTCATGTACTCCCATGCTCTGTTCACTATGCCAATGCAGCTGTGTGTGCAACTACATCCTGACACAGAGTGGAAGGTGTCAGTGACTGGAGAGTAACGGTTCCTCACTCTAGCCTCAGTTATTTTTACCCAGAGCAGTTCCTTCTCCAACCCACTGTACAGACATGCAAACAACTGTGTCAGTATGGCAGGTGGAAAACATTTGAGGGAAGGGGAGGAGAGGCATAGACAAATTTAATCATCACTGGTACCAAATGGGAAACCACAGTCATGAATGATTGCTGTAAATGTCCAGCAGCGATTACTTAAACTTTTCTACAGCCACCTTTCCTAAACTTTACGCAAAAAAACTGAGGCCTAGGGAACTTCACAAGTCTGTGCAACTGAAAGAAAATATCATTGTGCCTGGTTTAGCTGCACTTTTCTCACTGAATCAGGGGAAGCTGAGTACAAAGAGCCTGAACAAGTCTGCAGGTATGCATAGCAGCGAGGGTTCCTCATAGCTTGTTTACCTGCTTGTAGTTTTGCCAGCTTGTGCACTTACATGTCAAGTCCTGCAGAGATCAAAGTTTGCCACCACTCACAAGCAGTTATCTAGATGTGTGCAAAACATGTTTAGAAAGTGCTCTAAAAGTGATCTGCTGGCATTTTAAATCAACATGTGGCTTGCTTTGAGATGCTCTATGTATTGTGGCACAAAAAAAAAACCCCAGTGGCACCTTATCTGCTCTGCAAAACAGTAATGTCTTCATGTTTGTGCTCTTGAGCTCAGGGTAACCCTGACTGCTTCAACCTTTCTTCCCACTCCCTTCCTAAGTCTAGCAGACACTTACAGATTGAGTAAACAAAGAAAAGACCTTACTGAGTTGTGGCAGCTTGGCTTTGTCTCATGTGTTGCTGCCCTGACCTCAAAGTCGGTTTTCCGACTCATGGATAGATTTTGATTTTCATTATCTTCCTCCCTGAGCCTTTTGCTGCTGGGATGTTTGCTGCTACTTTCTATTGTTCTTTCCCAGTGGCATGCTCAGACAGACAGCACAAAGGAAAGGATGGGGAGTCAGGGCTGATTTCCTCCTGTGTTTATGAGGATCCTTACCTTGGTTATCTTGCCTTCTGTGGTAATAGCAACTTTTCTTTGTGTTCAGAATATCAGGTTAAAACCAGAGAGCTGATACAAATTCTAGGACCCCTGAAGTGCAGAGTTAATTAAGGCAAGGAAAGTCCCATGTCCTGACATTGGTCCTCTGCAGCCTCCTGTCTCAGCCACAGAGCAGGCAGCAGCCTGAGATGGCAGAATTTGGGTCTCCCTGGCAAGGAAGACCATCTGAAGCAGGAGGAGCAAGTTCCTCCTTTTGGACAGGCTTGGCTGAACACCCAGAGGGGCAGAGCAGCCAGAATTGCTGCAAAATGGGAGATCCCAGAGGCATGGAAAAGAGAAAGAGAGTGATGGGAGGGATTGCTGCGCTGATGATTTCCCAGGGAAAAACGCAGTTCAGGATGATTTTCTTACAAATATAGGAAATCTAATTTGATACTGTTTTGTTTTGTTTGGTTTTTTTTTCAATAACATGACCCATCTACAAGTTTTATTAAAAATCAGGGATAATAGGCAAAGCAAAGGTAAATCCTCAGCCCAAAGCAGAAACTGAAATTACTTTCATTTTCCCTTTAGCAATATTTTGCCTGCTTTCTAAACACAAATGTTAGCTTCCACCTCAGACAGTTTGCTATGTGATCTGGATTAAAGCATCTGTGTCTCAGTTTGGAGGAAAGTATTGCAGCACACACACACTCCTCAGGTGAAGGAGTGACTGAAGTGAAAACATGTCAAACAGAGCATATGTGACGGACCATGTGTTTCAGTTCATGTCTTTCCTAGAAACCTCATGAAGACAGTGAAGACCTGTGCAGTCTTAGAGGCGGAGACTGAAAGAAAAGAGCAAAAGAGAAGATGCTCCACTGCAAAATGTTGAGGAAAGAATAAAGACCTACCTGAACATAAGCATATGTCCAGAGCTGGACTCTATGAGCAAAAATACTAATTTTGTAATATCCAATGGTACTAGATGAAAATACACACACACACATACACACACACACACACACAGCTTGAATTCCAGTTAGCCAGCCCCTGTTGACATAGAAAAACCTCATAGAGATAAATACCAGCTTTAAAGAGCTAAATACTGCCTACCACCAAAATACAGCACTTCTGAAATCTAATTTAAAGATGGAATGGAATATATCATCAACAATCTAGAGTTTTATCCAGAAATAAAAAGTTTGCTCAGTCAATTAAAATCACTTACTGGGGTATATAACATACTCCTCCTATAGGATGCCTCATCAGCTGCTGCTGCAGGCAAAGAATGATAGAGGTATTGCTAGATGAAGACTTTGCTCCACCCAAAGACACAAGCACAGAAAGGATTTCACGTGACACTGACTTCTGCCTGGATTTCACCCAAAATAGCATGTCAGGTTGTCAGCCAAAGAAGAAATGCTACAGCAATGCCCGATCAGCAAAACACCCCGTCTCCTGCAGGACAGCAGAAAAAGGAATATGCAAAAATCTGTGATTTCATCTGCTGTCAAGAAAAAAAGTTTATCATGAAGATAATGATACAGTTATGTAGAATACTGTCATGTTACCTCTTTAAAAATGTAGCTGGTCTCTTGGGAGAGTGGTCCTGCAACAAGCACAGGAATAGAGTGCAGGAATAGTAGCATTTGCCTGGAGACTGGCTGCTGAGAGGCTTGGATGAGCAGAAGCAGAAAGGAAATGTCATGTTAAAAGATGGGTTACAGGTAAATGTGGGGAACACAGCACACAAAACTGGCATGGCAAGAGTTTGTGGGCTGGTTTGACTGTGGACTCCAACGTGAAAGGGCATCCAAGGTGACTGCCTATTGTTTAGGTGGTTTGTTATTGCTTTAGCAGACATAAAATGGGATTAAAGGGAAAACATGAGGCACCTTTTCTGTTTCAAATGTTGGTGTTTTTGAAGGTGGAACTCTATGGTGCAATCACTCTGGCAGCCAGCCAGTGTAAAAATTGTCTGCTCCTTACCTGACCCTGTCAGTCCTTCCTGCCTCTGAGCAACAGTACGTTAGCATCCATTTTCCCCCCCATATTGTTCAATAGGGAACTATTTGCAACAGAGCAGTTACACTGACAGTTGAGTGTCTGTAACTAAGAGGGCATTCGGCTGTGGTACGTGGCAAGGGCGTATGAGGAAAGGGGTGAAACTGGGACAGGGAACCTCTCAGACCACAGAAGAATTTGTAGCATGGAGCCGCAGGGCCCTGTTGCACATCCTGAAAAGAAAGGGGAGAAAAATGGTCCCCAAGAAACCAGGCTGACTGACTGGCAAAGGTAAACCAGGATTACTTTTAAGCCTGAGGAGAAAAATCGCATATGCTCATTCACCTCCATGAAGGGCCAGAAATGTTCAGGTGCTGTTTAAAGCCATGGGGGAGGATGCACCAGTTCACGAGCAGGAGCAATCTGACAGGCTGAATCCTGTATGCTCTCTCAGGTAATGCACTGAGTCTAATAAAACCCCGTGTTGGTTTAGCTCATGATTTATTCTACCTGTTTAAAAGAAAATTTTGAAAAAAATTCAAATAAAGTTGATTTAAACAGAATCATGATTAGGAGTCACACCTAAAATACACCTTGCTAGCTTAAGGCTGTATCTGTTCTTCCATCAAGAACAAAGAGACTGGCCGGTGACAAAAACACGTGGCAGCCAGCCTTCTTTCTTTCTGTGCTGGTATGTGTGCAGCATTCTTCTCTTTTCCAGTAACCTGACATCTAGCAAAGACCTTACCACCAGCTGCAGCATGTAATTTGTTAGTCTAAGAGCAGAGACTCATGACTCTTCTTAGAAATCGCTAAGGTCAAAGGAGTGATTTCCCACATTCATGTGAAGTTGTTTAGAAATGACTTGAAGGAGTTTTCCCTTCCTTGGATTGAGTTTATTACTCACACAGGTATTTTGTGGCTTCTAATGACTACATGGAGTCATTCTCTAGGCTTTCCTGAGTATTCTGGAACTATTATAGAGTACTTAATTAAGCCCTCATATAACAAAATTGAAGTCTAACGGGTTAGCTACAATTGTATGCAGACTTTTGCCTAGATTCTTTCAGACCCAGCCTCGGCCACCAGTACCACACAGCTTTCTGCTGAAGCCTCTTGATGCAGGACCCCTCGTGTGGCCTTTTCCAGTATTGCACAGGCCAAAAGCTGGAACATCGTCTGGTGCCAGGCAGAGGAAATTCAACATTCTGCCAGGTTTAGATTACCACTCCGATTTCAATACATAATGGAAAATGCAGAACTGGAGTGGGGAGCATTTGATATTTTAAAACAATGGGGAACCCTCCTACCCTGCCACCCTCAACCAGTCATAGAATCAGAGAACCATTCAGGTCGGAAAAGACCTTTAAGATCATCGAAAGCAAATGTAAACCATCTTAGTTTGGATAGTGCATTTGGGTCTGTTTTCATTCCTATATTATGATCATGATTTCAGCAGCAAAGTCCAGTCTCTGAAACTGGGGCCAATGCCAGCACTTGTGTGTTTAGAGCTTGTCCCAGGAAATCAAAAAGCTGTGCAAATACCAGCTTTTTTGATCTCAGTATTGCATCAACGGTTGACAAGCAGTAAGGGGTAAAAAAAACCTAAAACAACCCCAAAAAATCAAATAGAAAGGTAAGAAAACTGTCTAGAAAGCTCTATAGAATAATAAGTAATTTAATTTTAAAAGAGCCCAGTGTGAACTCTTTTTGATACTGTATTCTACGCTGAAGAACTGAGTTTAAATTCCTTTTTCTACTAGGATTATTGAGTAGTGAACATTCACTAATGAATCATGTACAAGCTTTAGATAAAGCAATGCCTCCTAAACCAAATAATAACAGGAAATAAATGCCCTTGCATATGGATGCTCACTTCATCTCTAAATCTCACATTTTCCTTTGCAAAAAAAACAGCACATAGACTTTTTCTGAAAGCAAGAAACTCTCAAGAACAAACATTTTAAAAACATTGCAGTTATAAAGTTGACATTAGAAAGGGTGAAAGCTCAGCATTGCATGTTACATATTATTATATTTGTGGATAGCACCTTATCTAAAAAGATTTTTTTAGCAAACATAGAGGCAGGAGTTTAAATACTGGTGATCCACTTCATGCTGCAGAAGTCTCATTCTACCACAAAGCACATATCTCATGACTGAACTGCATTAGGTACAGCCAACTGAGAAAAATACACGAGAAATCACTGTGAATTAACTGTATCATGAAGATGCAAAATTTAAAATAAAGTGTTCCTGCCCAGCCCTGCAGGGTAAGCTAAAATCGTTGCACATAATGCTACTGTAAAATCAGCCATTTCAAAACTTAGTTCAGAATATTCCTTCCTCTTACAGAATAAAACACCTGAGTGGATTACTACATTGTTTTCTAATTACAAATTTACGTATTTATATTTGTAGTAATAGGTATTATAATCAAACATGTGTATTTACATTGACATATGTATTTATAAATACTTTTATTTCAGAAATTTAAAAAGCTTGGACATTTTTTTCAGATTTTTACACCTACAGGATTACTCCATAAGCAACAAGAAACACAAGAAAAGGCATAACTGCAAGGACACATTTTGTCTAGAAGATCTATATAGCCCTGGACGATACAAGTCATCACAGCAATGTATCTCCTGCATAGTCATTTGGTGTTTCACAACTCTCGTTCAAAATAAATACCAATGATCTGATTCATTCTTACAACGAATTTCACTGCAAATACTTGTAAAAAGCACATTTAATACCATGACTCAGTATGCAAAACATCTCCTGCCCCTCCTGGCCAAAGCTTGCCACCTACCTCCAGCAAAGGCTAACAGTCAGTGCAGCTGATAAATGGGCCCTCGGCTTTGTAACTAGGCTCGACAGTCACTTTTCTCAAAGATTAATATTTGAAGTAATGAAAAGACCAAGATGATTTGCCACCAGTAACTGCAACAAGAAAAGCACCCCAAAGTGCAAAGCCAAGCTTTGATTTTTTTTTTTTTTTGGAGGGTATGGGGTTGGTAGAAGGGGTATTACAACAAGTACTGAGGAATCTATGAAAGATCACAAAAGAAAGTAAGGATCTTAATAGGCTTGCATGTACCATACTGCTGTCCATCAATACACTAGTAATGTTCAGCAGGTCTGGAACTGAAATAAACCCTCTTACAATGACTTCTATAGCACTGAGGTAAAAAAATGAGGAAAAAAAGATGAGAAGCCACATGTTATCAAATCTTTAATTCCTTGGAGTCCCAAGTGGTCAGCATTACATAAAATGTGTATGAAAAACGAATGTCATTCCATGAATAACTTGCATGTATTATGTAAAAAAAGTTATTAAAGACAAATGCCATTCCATGAATAGCTTGCATTCTGCTTAGTTTGAGTAACAACAGCGTGTTTATCCATTGTAAATTAAGTTCTGTCTTTTGCCCAATTAAATGTCTAAAACTCTTTTCATAAGCAAACTTTATAAATACATTCTATAAAACTTCATTTAATATCAACATTATACTTTAAAGTACAGCTAGAGAGAATAAAGTGTTTGTGATGAAGAACTTCTAAACTTGACCTACAGCTGGGACATGACTGTTTACAAAGGAATGTGATTAAGAGCTCAGGTCTGTGTCCTACTGAGTTAAACCACTTCCCACATCTCTCCTTGCATGTTCCTGTGCTGACAGAATAAGCAATAAGTCAGAAAAAGCAGGAAGATGGAGAAAGCAACATCAAACTCTTGACGCCTTTGAAGGGGCAGGAGCAGTAGCACAGTATTCCTACATACTTTTATCAAAGTACAGCAGCTGACAATCTTCTGTTCCACATCCTGGTCCTGTGCAGAAAGGGTCCAGAGGGAAAATTTAGACAACTGAAAAAAATAATCCTTAACTTTTACAGACAGATAGATTTACATTAGGGCATCATTTCTGGTCCTAGATCCCATCTTCAAGTGTTTCTTACCTATACTGAAAGGTTAGAAATGTAACTGTAAAAACTGCAGACACAGCTGGCTCACTGGATGGAAGACAAAAAAAAATGTTCTTCCAGTACACTCACTTCATACACAGACCCTTCTCTGTCAAGTTCTTCTGCCACTTTATACACAGAAAACTGGAGTCTGTGACAGTATACACACACAGCCTTCTGTCTATAAAACTACAATAGTATATCCCTATACTCTGTAATGTCCAGTTTAGTATGATACTGGGTAGTCTGTCCAATGAAATAATCTGCTTTTTTGTACACACACAGTGTACACTTAATTAAACTGCAGCTATGCATACACAAATTCCCTTTCCCTCTAACTGAATAAACAAGCTTTTTACATAAACCACATCATCTGTTTTTTCCTGACTGTTGTTTCAGATTCTGACTTGCTCATCTTTTACCCCTCTGGGCTTCTCTCTTCTTTGGTCTTAATACTTCATAGCTTCTATTCCACACAACCCTTCCAGAAGACAAACTACAAAATCACAGGAGTGAAACTGATGATTTTTTGAAACCCTGGCTCTCAGAGAAAGATGTCTTATCAGCACATCCTCATCTTGAGCAGAGATTAACCCTGTATAAAAAAAAAAAAAAAAAAAGGAAAACAACAGAGACTATTAATTAAAAGTGAGGAATCTTGCTGAGAATAAGTAACTGAACAAAACAAGAAAAGCCCCTTATTCAAGATGCATTTCTAGGGCATGATTCATCTACTCCTAAGGTAGACATTGGAAATAGGTCAGATGAATCACTGCCTAACAGTGTCCGTTTCTCTGCCTAACAGTGTCCGTTTCTCTCCAGTGACTGTGAAGAGCCTGGACCATAACTCAGATGAAGACATACATACTGCAGCTATTGAGACACAGGCAGACAAACACTAGCCTCAGTCTTTCCCTAGAATGCCTGCCTCAAGTGTACTCCAATTTCTGCAGGAACTGACCCACAGAAGCAAGTCCTTGATGGAAGGTGAGCAAAATCTCTGTCTGGTGCCTTTGGTTGCCTGCCTGCCCTTTTCCAGCTTTCTTGTGAAAAGCATTCCATGAATGCTGCTGAGAAGGTCAGCAGAGATCTTCTGGTCCACCTCTCCTCCCAAGAACTGAAAGGTTTTGGATGAAGTGGGAAAAGAGAATTAAAAAGTGTTTTCCTGCCCCCTCTTCCCTGTGAAGTACAGGGTCAGTCTGATCATCCTAAATTTTCTCTCCAGTTACACATATTCAGAATGAGACAGAAGTTTCAAAATCAGAAGATAATTCTATTTGATCTTTGCTAAAATATGTCTTTTCAGATTTGGGGATCAGGTTCATGATATAGTTTTGACAAGCTCATGGAGATTTTTTTTTCTGCATTTTCTCAAGGAAACAAGGCTTTTTTTAATCACACTGTCACTCCTTCATTACTTACTTAGGAACCAGTTGAGTCCTTTCAATCAAATTGAGTATGCCTGTAGAGGAATCAAAGAGAAGCATGCTCCTATAGCCAGAGATCAGCAGCTTGGTACAGCTGAGTGCACTTCCTGGCAGCTCCATGAGAGAATCAGCATGGAAAGACCGACAACAATCCATGTTGTTTGGCAGTTTATGTAATATCTTGTCCCAGCAGCAGGACAAAATATTTGGTTTAGGGACATCGAATCTGTTGAGAACATGAGAGGATCATAAGGATGACTTGGAGGTAAAGGGCTGCAGGGAAGAGGTAGTGCTAATAAGCTTCTTCCAGATTGAAAGACTCAACAGCAGTGTGCCAATTTTACAATGAAGTATTAACAGAAATATTGGCAATAATGAGCTAATTATATATTGTTTGAGGTCTTTAGGCTGTAAGGATTTGATTCTGTAACACTGCACCTGACCAGGATTTCCACTGCTGCCCACAGAAGTATCAGACACAAGGACTGCCAAGAGCCAAAGGTGGGGCTAGATAACTCCAACTGAGTTTGGAAGCTGGTGTTCCTGAAATTATGCAGGGGACTTACACCTGTTTTCTGGTAGCCTTTCCTCTGTAGGAGTTCCTGAAATGCTTGGATCCCATGGAATGTTGAGACCTCTCCCTCCTAAGAGAATTTCCAAAGCAGATTACCAGAAATTAATCAGAAATTAATTAACTTCTCCTACAAAGGAAGCCTTAGAAAGTTGGTGCTGTTCAGCCTGGAGAAGGCTCTGGGAAGGCCTTATTGTGACCTTTCAATATGTAGATGAGGATTGTAAGGGAGATGGAGATAAACTTTTTGCAAGGGTCTGTAGTGATAGGACAAGAAGCAAGAGCTTTAAACTGAAAGAAGGTAAGTTTAGATTGGATATAAGGAATACAGTTTTTATGATAAGGATGGTGAACACTGGAACAAGTTGTCTGGAGAACTTGTGGATGCCTTATTTTTGGAAGTGTTCAAAGTCAGCCTGGATGGGTCTTTGAGCAACCCGATCTCATGGCAGGTGTCCCTGCCCATGGTGGGGGAATGTGAGTGGACTAAGTGATCTTTAAGGTCCCTACTGACCCAAACTATTCTGTTTGACCCTATGATCTGAGAGCAACTGAGGAGAGAGATGGTGATCTTTTTTCTGAACCTGGCAATTCAAGACAAACCCCAGACAGCACAGATGTTGGTTTCCTGGGAGGTAAGAAGAGTGAACTGCACATGCCAGTTCCTGCGCTGTGCAGGGCCTGGGGGCCTGGCACCTGCGCTCCCAGCATCAGGCCCCACACCCATGCAGCACCCTTGCTTGGCCCCAGCAGCTACCCCTGCCAACTCCCATGGCTGGAAAGCTGACGCCAATAGGGCCTGAAGGGCTGCCCGGCCTGGGGCACGAGGGCTGCAGAGTGGGGAGGGAGGGGAGTCAGAAGCCACCACTGAAACCACACAAGGGAACAGCACACAGCCTGGTCGGTCCGGGCAGGCAGCATGGGCACAAGAGTACATCTGCAGTGATAAGATGTTTGGAAAACAGTTTCTAAGGGCAAGCAAGGGAACTGGGTTTGTTGAGTCTAGAGGAGAAGGCTAGAAGTAGGGCAGGACATGATAGCGCAGTTGCAGTGCATGAGAGTTTGTTATTAAGGAAAGCAGCGATTACATTGCTGGAAGGACAAACATAAGATCTAGTCGGCTTTATTTTTAGGAATGAAAAGATGAAAAGAAAACAGAAAAAGGACAGATGTTGCAAAAATTTTCTCAGGGTAAGGCAGCACCTGAATAGATTACCTAGAGAGGTTGTGAAACCCACTCCACTGGAAGCTATAAGCGGTTATGCAAACATTGTTTTGCTCTCTCAGTGGATGATGGCCTGACATGCTATTTCTCAGCCTTTGGAAAGTGAAAGCCCATCTAATCCTTTCAAAAATAAAACTTCAAAAATCCATACATATCATACGGGTCATTGAATGTATAGGTAATAAAAAGCTTAGCATTTGGATAAAAAGCTATTATATCTTTACAAATCCTAATTTTACTCCTACAAAGGCAAGCATTTAAATTCAAAATATCATTTGGATAGCAAGCTTTGATCTTTCCTCTCAAAGAAACTGCCTTACAGTTCCTGAGCAGGTAAATGCTGGCAAGATGTTTTAGTGTTATTTCTGTCATACAAGTTATCTCATTCCACCTCCTTCCTGCCACCAACCTTTCTCCTGTGTTATCTGCTGCTCCCACATAGTGAGCTGCAGGGTTGTGTCCTGCAGAGAAGTGTTGAACACTTCTGTGTTCTTCAAGACATTTTTATTCCTATTGCAGTGCCTGCAGGGTGAGTCAGTCTCACGGCAAGATAAACTGTCCACCATTTGATGTTATACGGCTATAGGATACCTCAGGCACTGGAAAAACAAACAAACAAACAAACAGATTGTATGATTCTCATACTGAGTCATGTAGACCTTCCCAGTCTATCTGGGGATGTTAAGTCCATCAGGACATCTTAACTCCATTATCTAAAGGACACAGAATTAAGCAGGTTTTCTTGAGATGTTGCATGGGTCTCTAATGTTAATCATCTAATTACCTGCTGAGCTCAGTCTGGCCTTTCACCATCAAATGGTTCCACTACCAATAACTCCCATAAGCTCAGCCAGCCAACCAGCTAATGCTGATGGCACAGCTAGTTAGGCCTATGTGCTGTCTGGGCAGCTTGCTGGCAGTGCCTGGATAATACAAGGAAGTGTTCCTCAGTCCATGCCATGCAGAAAAATGTAAACTACCTTGACATTGCCAAACCATTTCCTCTGCTGGCATATATGCTGCAGTGACACTGGAATGACTAAATGGGTTTGGTAGATCTTAGTGATTCTGGCCCACAGTGATCTGTGGGATTTGGAGAGACACTTGTCTCATCAGTGCTTTGATATCCACATAACCTGTGAGCTTAGGCACAGTGCTACATGGAAAACACACATAGCCCACATCTGTTTGGTAAAAAATTTGGGAGATAAAAATTTTGGGGAGTGTGGTGGAGGTTGTACTGCAAGCCTCTACCCTCAGGACCTGCACAGGGTCACCAGTGACATGCTGAGCCAGAGGTTGTAAGTCTTGCTGGGACTAATCTGACTCTGCGATCAGCCATTCAGGTGCCACTGCAGTTGTTCCCCAAAACTCTGACTCCATCAGGGCACACTACCTTGGGCTCTTCAGCATGTGCTTCCAGACCCAAGCTGCTTCTGAAACAGTCTAGACATATTCCTACTCATAATTCCATTCAGGACAAGACAGGCCTTCTCTCAGAGACAACTCTGAAACCTCTGAACTTCAGGGATAGCATATCCACAAATGGGATAAACTACCTAGAGGCATTTGAGACAGCTAACTACTTTAGTACTGAAAGAGAACTTTGAGTTTTCACAGTCATGTGCAGATATCATCTGCTGAGGACAGTGTATCTTTGCAAAATAGACTAGGGAGTAAGATTTATCATTGTTTTCTGATGAACATACCAGCTTAGAAAGAGGCAACCACACTGGTCAAGGACTCTGGAAGTAGGTATCCAGTTCTTGTCTCTGCTTCTGACCTAATGGTCTACTTTGTGCAAATCTCTTAATCTACCACCATCTTCCTCGTCTTGGTTTTCTCCACTTGTATAACTGTGGTATGCACCTACTGGTAAGATGCACTAAATAAAACAGATGTAATGGTGAAAGCTGCAGGATAACTGATGGCAGATTGGAGATGAGAGCCTATAAATTCTGGGCTGGTTCATGGCTTTTGCCCTCAGAAATGCAGTTCTTCCTGTGGTGTTTGGAGAAGTCATTTTATTTGATGAGTTTTTCCCACTCTCTGTTCCAGCTGATGATTATGTTGCCCCAGAAGAATATAAGGAGATCCATCATCTAAAAATCCTTATGAAAATGAACGCACTTTGAGCTTTCTATTCAACAACAGAGAACCCAGAAGTGAAAGAAACCCCTCAGATGCCATGACCATGGAAAGGGTTTTGATGAGAATTCTAACCTGACTCAACATCAGCTGATTCACATCAGAGAGAAGCCTTATCTCTGTGCTCCTTGTGGGAAAAGCTAGAGAGCCAGGATTCATCCCTTTCTCAGCATCAATGAACCCATCTCTGCAAGAAATCAGTACCTGACTGGAGCATGGTCAGTGTGAGTCCTGCAGGGCAGGTGTTACCTCCTGCACCAGAAATGGGATAAAGATGAAAATATCCGAGCAGCTGTTAAGAATCTTGCAGGGAATATGAAGAGCAGCCCCAAACACTACAGAGAACAACTGACAATGCTCCAGCGCAGTGGAGTAACAGTGATTGGATACAAATACCCTGCTAAGATGACAGGCCTTGGAAAGTCACGTTGGTTGTATGAGAATCACTAATGAGGGAGGAGGGATCAAGAGAAAGGAGAACATCGAAGTAGTGAGAAAGAAAGAGGGAGAAAAAGGAGCAGGGTGTGTGGAGTCAGCAGGATGGCAAACTGATGTTTGGAGTGTTAAGAGCTATTTGAGTGCTGGGTTGGTAATGAAATTGGCTACGTCGAGCACCTGCCCAAAAGAGAAAAGACTTTATCCTTGTTCTGTCCTGAGAAAGCTGAGTGCAATGTATTCTAGAGCTGTTATGCATCATTATTTGCACTTCATTATTCACTGTAGCCTGTAAGTACTTTAGATTTTAGACTACACAAGATCTCTCAGGGTTTGTTTCTCTCACCTTTTGTCCCTTGACAGAAGTCAGACATCTCGATCACAGAATCACAGAATCTTAAGGTTTGGAAGGGACTTCAAAAGATCATCTAGTTCAACCTCCCTGCCACAGCAGGACCACCTAGAGTGGGTCACACAGGAACACGTCCAAGAGGGTTTTGAATGTCTCCAGAGAAGAAGACTCCACAATCCATCTGGGCAGCCTGTGCCAGTGCTCCGTCACCCTCACGGTGAAGTTTTTCCTTATGTTTCTTTGGAACCTCTTATGCTCTAGCTTATACTCATTGCCTCTTGTCCTATCATTGGACATCACTGAGAACAGCCTGGGTCCATCCTTCTAACACTCACCATTTAGTATTCATAAACATGAATGAGGTCACCCCTCAGTCTCCTCCAAGCTAAAGAGCCCCAGCTCCCTCAGCCTTTCATCGTAAGGGAGATGCTCCATCTTTGTGGCCCTGTGCTGAACTCTCTCCAGCAGCTCCCTGTCTTTCTTGAACTGGGGTCCCAGAACTGGACACAAACTTCCAGATGCGGTCTCACAAGGGCAGAGTAGAGGGGAAGGAGAACCTCTCTTGACCTACTGCCCACATCCCTTCTAACACACCCCGGGATGCCATTTGCCTTCTTGGCCACAAGGACACATTGCTGGCTCATGCTCATCCTGCTGTCCACCAGGACCGCCAGGTCCCTTCCTTCCATGATCTATAGACTCTCTTCTTCCACTTGAGTTAGCTCAACAGTTCCCTGATTAACCATGCAGGCCTCTTGGCTCCCCTTCTTGATTCCCTGCCCACTGGGATGCTATACACCAACTACTTTGGGCTCCTTTACCTTCTAGTATCCTGTCCCATGAGATGTCCCCTAGCAAACGCTTGAAAAGGCCAAAGTTGGCCCTGCTAAAGTCCAGGGTTGTGATCCTCCTTGGTATTCTGTTCCTAGCGCACAAGATCCTGAACTCCACCATCTCATGGTTGCTGCAGCCAAGGCTGCCCTCAGCCTTTACTGCTTCCGCCAGACCTTGCTCATTCATGAGTTTAAGATCTACTGATTTATAGTTGTGACAAGCTAACCTTTAAACAACTCTTTGGTCTTTGTTTCTTTATTCTCTCAGATGCTTTGGTGATTGCAACTCATCTGTCCCCAAAATGTGAGACATTAAAATTTCAGACGAGACTGAAGAGACTCTCTCTGAGTACAGAGACAAGGATGTAGTTCCTACTTCAGCCAGTTTACAATCTAATTCTCCAATGTAATGTAGCAAGGTTTTTTCTCTAACTATTTTTATAGGGTCATTCCGCTTTTATGTTTTACTTGCAGTATTATTCTTGTGCCTTTCTTAATTAAATGCAAAGAAGACTAAAAATATCACACAGTGTCAATCACGAAAAGGCGCTTTTGTGTGTAAAGGACAAAAGCTTACTTCATTGCTCACATAAAACAATCCAGCTTCAGTTTGCCCTTCCAACAATAGCATCACAGCTCCAGACAATACTTCCCCATTCCTTTGTGGATGGTCGTATTTCTCTGCAAGCTCACATCCAAGTTTACAATCCATCATGTGGGAAAGGTCTCGTTTTTTATAACTGAGAGGAGTGATGGGCATGGGGAATTCTCTCCTGGTAGAAAACTGGCCAACATTGTGGAGGTGATTTCAGGAACACATCGCTCACTTTTCTGTTATGAAATTTGTGGGCCATTAATGGATTAATGTTAAGTTTAGGGCCTTCAGAAAAGCCACCATGTGTGACCTAGCTGGGTTTTGGTCTTATGCTACCATAGGCCAGGAAAGAAAATGTATTTTCAAGGCCTAACAAGGTCACTGATATTAGGGATCAGAAACTAAGTGGAAGCTGGGTTAGAGTAAAGGGTTTGGACAACAGAAGATATCTGTGACCAGGGCTGTGCTCTCCAGGTAGACTCTGCCAAATTACAACATCCTGGGCCAACATTTTGGATAACCATAGCATTAACTTAATTGCATTTCTTTGAGTAAACGGAGGGCTAGGATTGGATGTTGGTGGTGGCAGGGATGGGAGATAAAGGGCTGACTCTGCTTCTGCTGGGTAGGGGGAGAAGAGGGATCAGGAAAATCCCTGAGGAGAAGGGTTTATCCCATTGATGTCAGGAATGGCAGAAGTAACTTGCACTAAAGAAGAGGGTATCCCAGGCAATAGGATTTGCTTCTTGTGCCCAACAAACTCTTTTGTGAGGGCAAAGACTAGGAACTGCTTCTTTGAGCTAAAACTGGTCTCCACCATGTACAGGTTCAGAGTAAGCAGACAGTTTGCAGCCCCACACATCTCCCTGCTGATACGAGCCAGCTCGACTCGTGTGCCACGAGTGGAACAAGGGGATCTCATTTCCTTCTGTGGCTAAAATCAGGGAGATTTTATTTTTAAAAAGCTGAAACGATAATAAATCAGTAGATCTTTTTTCAGCACTCTCACAGAAAGCCTCAGTAACAGCCCAGAGCAACTGCTTGCCAGAGACTAACGAAAAGAAGAGGGAAGCTGAATTTAAACCTGCTGGTGTGACGCTACACAGGCTTCACCAATGTGTAGGACGGTACGGTATTTGTGTGTGTTTTATCTGACCTGGATAGAGCCAGGAGATGGCATCAGGAGCGGCTTCCCAACAGAGGGCACTATGTTATTACATAAGGAGGATGGAGATCTCCACCTCCAGCACTCCTCTCCTGCATAAGGCACTGAACATGGAGGAACGCACATTTAACCTTTTTTTTTTGTGCTCCTCTGCAAAAACTAAGCTTATGAAAAAATGCTATGTTTATCTCAGTAAGAGTTACACTGTTACAATTAATTACAGCCACCAAAAAAAAACCCCAACCCAGCCAAAAAAAAAACAACCCCACCAACCCTACATCCAGGTCACAGGGAGAATTCTGAATTTCTGAACATTTAAGTGCTTTATTTCACAGCCATTCAAGAACCTCTTAGTACAAGCCACAGACTTTTGTGTGCAATTTTTTAATTAACAGGGAATCATCTTTATTAGTGCATAGGACGGATTAATTTGTTTGTGGGCTGGACTTTGTGTCTAGTCAACAAGAGGAAAGAAAGTGAAGGGCTGGTCTGAGTCATTACTACTGACCTATACCACAAGCAACAACACTTAGATGGACATCACTGGACCAGGATCTCAGCTAGGAAGAAGCAGCTTCCTAGCACAGTGGTTTTCAAGACAAGCAGAGGCAGTGCTGCTGCTTTGAGCATAAGGGAAGGCTTCCAAATGTCATCCTCCCAGCTGTGCTGCAGCTGCTGGCATGGGTCAAAACGTCAAAAATGTGTCACAGGTGCATGTGTAGTGCTTCCTATATCTCATTCCTACCCAGAAAGATCCTTCCTTTCAGCTTGAACCAGAGGACTATTTGGCAGGGTCCATGCTTCTCCTTTCATTTTTTTTTCTCTCCATGCTCAATTTTTATGAGGTTCTAACTATATCTCACTGTTCGACCAGCTCTGGCCTAGAATAAGATTGCTTGCAGTGGTATGACTTTGTATTTCACCATTCCCTTACAGCAATTTATTTCTAGATCTTGCAGTTAAGCGGAAAGCCTGAAGAAATGGCCACACGACAACTGGCTAACTTGAATCAGAAGACAGCATAAAAGAGGAATGAAGCTTCCTATTCTGGTAGCAAAATTTATTTGTTGTCAGCATCCTTTCTACAAAGGCCTTTGAGTGTCATACACATACCTAACACATACCTAACAAGTTATTGCTACGAATGGCCATATAAATGAGGAAAGTACAGAAGAAGACTCTTGCTTTGGGGTAGAAGTATTGGGAAATGGCGTAGCAGTATTTTAAGAGTCCCAATAGCCTTCTCATGGGCTTCTCAAAGGACACTGGGGGAAGAGAAAGGGAGAAAATGGCCATTGTCACTGATCTCTGTTTAGGCCTTCTATCATACCTAAAGAATGAGGTGAAACATCAGTGTGAGGTCCAGGTGAAGGGCAAAGCTGTTGGAGACTCCAGCAATTACCTGCACGTGTATGTGAAAGCCAGACACGTGTATGGAGTGGGCTGGGAAATAATTTACTGCATCAAGACACAGCATTTAAGGCTCCAACTCAGGTTTGCACAAGGATTTATTGGCTTAATTCAAGCAGCTATCTTCTGTGCATCTGCTCTCCCTGCCCCTCTGCTGTCACCATGCAGGAAGGATGGCTGGACATGACAGTGGCAAATTCCCTTTTGCCTGTTTGCTGACGGAGCAGTGGAACAGGCTGCCCAGAGAGGTTGTAGAGTCTCCTTCCTTGGAGGTCTTCCAGACCCGCCTGGACATGTTCCTATGCCACCTGATCTAGGTGAACCTGCTTCTGCAGGGAGGTTGGACTAGTTGATCTCTAAAGGTCCCTTCCAACCCCTACCATTCTATGATTCTATGATTCTATGATCTCCATCGCCTTCCTCCATCCCAAGAGGCCAAGTTCACAGGCCATTAAACCCACTAGCCTGCAGGGAGAACTCAGTTCTTAAACATCTGCAGGATCAAGAGTCCTGCAGGAGTAAAGAGAGGAAATGATAGCTTTAAAGTATTGAGGCTATGAGTTACAGCCACGAGGCCTGAGCATTGTATGGAGTCCTGGGAGAAAACGAGCACGTAAGAGCAAAGCTGTTGGCAAATCAGACTCCTGTTCAAGGTATGTGACACTGAAGATGGGGCTTTTAAGATCTGTATCTCAATTAGACAGCTGTAGAGGCATCACAGCAGCCTCATTGCCTGGACCAGACTTGCAATGTCCTCAGGAAGCTGCTGCTCCCCTGCATTGCAGACCACAATGTTCTCACAGATCTTTGAAGGCCGAGTGTATCTGAGATCACCAAAGGATCTGGGGATATAATAGCTTTTTGCATTCCTCTTGCAGTGTTCTTAATCACAGACATTGAGCACGCTACAGGAAACGGAGAGCTGCCTCCTAAAGCCTCCCTGGGAGCTGCAACAGAGGATTTCAGTTCGTGAGAGGCATCTGCCAGGAATATGCAATAACCTTTGCGTGTAGCATCTCAGTAGGGAAAAAGCATAAGCATGAAGACTTCCTTAAAATTGTAACTAAGCTAGCAATTGCCTCTGTCAATTGGTGTAAAAGAACAGCTGTTTGGAAATGTTTGCATAACTAGCTTGCAGTAAGATTTTCCAAAATTTGCTTGTGGTATTTCTGGATAGTAAGGCAAACTTTGCACACTCAGGATTATCAGGAATTAATGCTTTCGATGATGGAGGCAATGCAAGGCTCACTTTTCTACCTTTCTCCTTGTTTGACTGCTCATTCCCCAATACAAAAGTTTCTTCTCTATAATGTGTTATTGTCCTTTTCCAAGCATATTAAGAATTTGTAACACCATTTTTTAAACATGTTTTTGTTTTTTAGGATCCTTGTTTACAGACAGTGCCTTTTAATTTCTGTTCACCTTTTACTGATCCTCTTTAGGTAACCGTTGGACCTCCTGGTGTGTCTGGACAACAGGCCAGAAATTACTGCAATAGCCTTACTCAGTGGTACCTATACCAACATTCACTGTAGAGTACCAAAGAATGCCCTCGTTGCTGTTCTTGGTCATAAACCATCTTTTCCCTGTGCTAGTTCAAGGTTTACAAGTTGGGGAAAAAAAATTATATCTCAAGCTCATGTTATTTAGCTGGAGGGATGTTTCCATATAGATGTCATTATATTAATTGAGTGGGAACAGGACTTGGAAAACCATATATTCAATAGGACTAAATGTGATGTCATATTGCATCAGGTATAGCAAATGTAATTTTTGCGATTTTGGTTGTGGATGCTTTTCTTAAAATTGTAAAAGCTTACTACCATTTCATTGAAAATTCAGTCACCGAGTTGCCAAAGACTATTGGTGAGCAGGAGACAGGTTGCTTTGACCACAGTATGTCGTCAACAAAGTGCTAGCACCTACAAATCCCGACAGAGGCACAGGACCTGTGGTCCCAAAGCTGAGATGAGGTCTGGGAGAATCTGCCCTTCTTTTGGTGTGCTGGAGAGGGGCCAGTGCTGGATGCTGGGAGTCTGCCGGCTGCTGAGAGCAAGTTGCAAATATGAGCCAGGGAAGGAGATGACTGAATTTCAGGACTGTTAGCTGTGGATGTTCACAGCAAGCCTTGGAGGAAATGAAGGAAGCAGCCAGGACCTGACTCACTGGGGACACGTGTTTTACTTGCTGCTTGCATAAACTTACTTTGATTCAGTTTCCAAGCTCACTGTTCTGTTTCTTTCCACTCATATGAGGGTTTTTCTTGTCATATACACAAATTTACATCTGCTTGGAGGAAGGTATAGCTGCTAAACATGCTCAGGGAAGTCATTTGGTTTTCCAAGGAGTGAGGGCTCAAGCAGATGATTTTAAGAAGACATTTCCTGATATCTCAGCGGCTTAACTAAGAGTAGTAAATCTGCCAGGTTCTGTCCTGCAGTCTGCCTGGCTTTCCATGTTTACAGCTGTGTGCTTTGCACATAGTAGTTAAACCCAGAATAAATGTCTGCTGTGGAGTTGTGAAGACGGGACAACACAGGACCTTAGCTAGATGGGACGATTACGAGGAGGCTGTCTGAGTAGAAGGTTAGTGTCAGAACTGCCTCTCAAGCCCCTGAGGTCACAGTGTGCTCAGATAGTACAGGGCACTGCAAGAAGTAGAAGCACATCAGGGCAGAGGACCCTGCTCTTGGCACTGCTGGGCCACTTTGGAGTATGAGTATTTCCTTGGAGGGAAAGGGACAGGGTGGGTACTTGGTGTAGCACAGTGTTTGGTGGGCTGAGACAGGAGACAATACTGCCCAATCTACCTTGGACACCTCTGTGCTGCTCTGTGTCCCACTTCCCACTAATGCTGGCTCCTGACTTGCTGGGAGAGGTCCCCTGCACTGTGGGATCCTCTGTTTGAAAAATATTGACTCACTGTAGCTCACCTTCCTAAAGGAGAAGGGAGGTATTCCTAGAATGGCACCAGACTTCTGCTCACACTGTGCAGTGCTCCAGATGTGCTAACATTCTAAACAAAGAGGGTAGTTAAACCAGAGATTGTTGACTCTCCAGCTGTGGACACAGTAAAAACCCAACTGGACATGGTCCTGGGAAGCCTGCTTCAGCTGACCCTGCTCTGAGCCAGAAAGTAGGCTTAGATGATCTCAAGGGGTGCCAGCCAGCCTCAGCAATTCTGTAGCACTCATTGACCCCTCCTGCATATAACTGGCAGAAGCACCTGAATGGGACTGCACTAATTTTGCATGGGTCCAGTTTCCACCCAGTTAGAGAAGGAGAGCTTGGTCCCCAGACTGATGTTGTGATACTGAGAGCTGCACCATCATGACTTTTAGGCATCCTAAGTAACGCATGAGGAAAATTTAGGCACCCAAATTCTCTGTGCAACGGGCAGGGAAAGCAAGGATATGATTCACAAAGCAAACAGCAAACTGCCTCTGCAGCTGCTAGATGTGCCAAGGAGAAGGGTAAAGGTTAAGCTTTTCTTAGACAATGACTTGTCCTTTTCTGGATGAAGGAGGTGCCATTTTCCAGTCAGGATGCCCAACAGGCTGACAGCTTCTAGGAATTTATGAAATGCGGTAGGAAGAGGCATCGCCTATTTATGTAATGTCCCAGAGGTCTGAGTGCCAACCCAAGAGAGATATGATCCAGAGCTGATTTGCCCAGTCTCTTGGCTTGTGGGAATTTGAAGCATCCCTTTCCTCTCTGTTGACTGCAAATGCAGTGATGTGGAATAGGAATCTCAACTGCAGTGGCTGCTCCACTATGGTGAAACAATTCATCCACACAAACGAACTAAAGTTGAATCAGAGAGCAGTAGCAAGCATGAATGAAAGTATTAGTTTAATCAGAAAGCAGTAGCAAGCATGTGTCCAGTGCTGCTACTGGCTGAGTAGAGCTTTCAGTGTGCTGCTTCTGCAGAAAATTTTCCTTTCTGGGAGACCCTGTAGGGGAAAGGTTAAGGACTGCCAGAGTGTGAGGGACAGGATTTGTCTGGTAATTGGGAGGAGCTCCCCCTTCTCCTTTGCTGAACTCATCAGAGCGTATCCTGGAGGATACACACCTGCAAGCCTCATGAAATTATTAGGGGGGAAAAAAAGACTCAGCGAACAGATGGCACTGGATATCAATTTGAGGAGACAGAAAATATAATCTAGGTAATGCATTCCTCGGTCACATGTCTATAATTCTTTGCTTACCTTGCATTCTTTGTGAGCAAAGATCTACACTGAGGTAAATTGCATTCTCACATAAATCCTGCACACCTTTAAGCAAATGCAGGCATCTATGTCACAAAAAAATATAACTGGGGTGGAAAAGAACAAAGCAGCCTACTCTGTTTATTTTGTCATGGAAGGAAAACCTCCAAACTTCTGAACTTCCCCATATTTTTCATGATCATAACAATCAAATGTGTTAGGCTTTCCTTTTTTTTCCCTGCTACTCCCAAATACATATTGTCTTGTATACATTTGTCCTCTCTTTTTCTTCTTTTCCTTTATTTATGCCTCTTCTCTGCCAGGCTCATTTCTACTCTCTCAACATGAAGGAAGTCCACCTATGGACTGTCTGCCCCTAGCGCTACAATCAAGCTGTTAGACAGGCACAAAATTCCCCTTATTGGAAATAGACATGCTGTCCCTTTTTGGTCTCCAGCTGAGCACAGCAACCAGAGAAGGCTTTGATGCAGACAGGGCTCCTCAGGATATTTACCTGTGTACCCAGGAGAGACCGGATGCCCGAGAATGGAAGCTGTAGATTCAGATTTTTAATACAACCTCCAGAGTTTTTCTACCGACGTTGCGCTCAATTCCTTGTGAAAGCAGGTGTTTAATCCACGTCATAATCTCGGATGTGATCTTGGGACCTCTGAGGTCTGCTGCTGCAGAGGCAAAATCCCACCACATGTTGCTAGGACAATTCTTCTGACACTCACTTTTATGGTGCTTTTCCTTAAAACCCCGACTGTCTGTTGAGCAAGGGGGGGTTCACGCATGCAAAGTTAAGGAGTGACCTTAAGGGAAGGAGAAAGTTGGAGGCTCGGGCAGTGAAGGAAAAAAAAAAAACCAAACCAAACCAAAACAAAAAACCCAAAACCTTCTGTTTCTCGAGCCCAGTTCGGGTACCTGGCATCAGCGTGTCAGGTGTATCTGTTCTGCTTTTGCTCCGGAGGCAAAGCAATCCGGTGCCGAGTGCCTTTTTTTTCCCCGCAAAACCTGAGGGAGAGGCACTTATTCCACCCCGCGCTGCATGCGAAAACAAGAAATAATGGTATCTGCTTAAAAAAAAAAAAAAAAAGGCGAAATACCTTACGCTGGGTCGGACAGGGGGGTCCCTCTCCCTGCCCTGCCCTGCCCTGCCCTGCCCCGCTTTGCCTCGCTTTGCCTCGCCTTGCCTTTCCTTGCCTTGCCGTCGGAGCGCGGCCGCTGCCGGCCGGGTTGCGCCCCGCACGCCAATCAGGGCGGCCCGCCTGCCTTCCTGTAGGTGTGCCCGGCTCACCTGGAGCCTCGGCACTCATGACATACCTGCGGCCCCGCGGGCGGCGGGCAGACGGAGGCCGGGCTGCCGAGGGCGGGGGGCGGCGGCGGCGGCGGCGGGGGGGGGCAGCGCTGACCCC